>VZTX01022999.1:343410-529356 GCA_013400915.1 Pardalotus punctatus | reverse complement strand
GGTTTTTTTTTGAAAGTGGTAGTGTGATTTTTTTCTACAATTATTTCATATCTATGTGTTTGTCTTAGAGATGAGTAGGACAGAATAGAAAGGAATGATTTTAGGAGTAACTTTTTTTTTAATACCCAGTGGATGAATAGATGTCAAAAGCATGGAATGTGTGAATTCTGGGGAAAAGGATGAGGTGATAAAGAGAAACACTTTCAAGTTTAATTTAAGGGGAAAAAATGCCGTCTTTCCCATTGGCAAATTCTCACTCAGTCTGTTGGAGAGGGTAGGGCAGCTCCTGTACTTTTATGTGGCTGATAATACACAGCCTCAGTCCAGAACATGCAGCATCCCTGATGTATTTATCTTACAAAGCACTTTCTTCCACTGCTCTTGGCTTTGATAGCTGTCTCTAGTGCAAGAATTTATCTATGTAGGCCCACATGGTACTACAGTGTGCAGAGATAAACAAGTTAAGCCTTTCAAACCTTCCCTATGTTTTGCATTAGGATGAAAGTCAAGTCATAGTCACAGCTCCTTTGCTCACAGTCCCAGCTTCCTTGCCACATGTGATCTCAGGAACTGATTTCTGTACTTTCGCTCTTTGAAACCTAATTGACTGTGGCAAGACCTACCCATGCAATAGTCATTCCTTAGTATGTGTTTTTGACTTGGAATACATATCTATGACTCCAATACTTGTGTATGTATATACACGTATAAATGTATGGGTCAGGGTAAGTAGAAACTTTCCCTCATTTTAGTGAAGTCTTTACATGTGTTGATATTTGTATTAACGTGAAGTTAGCAAGCAATACCATTAAAAAGTTGCATGCAACAAACATATGAGTGTCCAATAAGGTTTCTGTCATTGGTGAAAGTGAGAACAGAGGAGGAGGTAGGAGCAAAGAACATTCTTCCCTTGTGCAAACCTCTGTGGTCTAGTAGCCTTTTTTTGCAGTGTTTCTGTCCATAAAGGTTGTGTGACAGTAAACTTAAAAAAATAACAACGAAATCCCCACACAAAATCTAAACCCAAAACTTAAAGCATATTTAAAAGCATATTTAACTTCAGGACATGGGCAAGACAATGTAATTTGAAATTAAACTTCAAGGCATTAGTCATTTGAGTTAGATGAGGTGACTGTACATAATGTAGGTGGGAATCTAGAGATGATTTCCCAATTTAGTCCTCTAGTGTAGCCTGAACAAAAATATTTGTCTGACTCCTGCTGGTAGTCAGTACTGTACATGAACTGGCACTGTGTTTGCTATGTTTTGAATGGATAAAGAAGTGTTGTTGAAATTGCCAACTAAAGAAGCCAGAAGACTTTTAATTTTCTGTAAACTGAGAAATTTGATTACTTCATAAATTGCTCCATTTCCAGAACTTCAGGGTGGGGGATTGGTTTGTACAACAACTTAATTAATTAATCTGAAAGCCTGAAATGTGTGAGAGACTTGATCTAATTAGTGTCCCAAGCAAGTGTTTGGTAACATTAACTCTTACACATCTATTTGGATTGGCAGCAACTTGATTTAAGTCTTGTGTGATGTTAGTTATAAGTTTTCAGCAAATAAGGTGTGTTGACCAAATGATCTGAATAGTATTTTCTACCTCAGTATAATAAACATTCTTCACAGAAACTGGCATTATCATTTAGTGCTGAAGTGAGACAGCAGCAGGGCATGAGTTCCAAGTTTGCAGAGTCCTGCTGCTCTGTGTGTCACCCTCGCTGTAGAGGATGGCGCTCGCAGGAGAGCCTCATCCCTACCTCATAAATTAAAAACTTACCAGTGGAACCACTGAGAGTTTAGTCAAGGAGTTTCTTTTTGGACCAGGCCTCTAGAAATATCCATGACCTAAAGTGTAGTTTGAAGTAATTTTAGTCTTTTTTATGCTGATTCAATGAATTTATCCCTTTTTCTCTGTTGGCAAAAATTGAGACTTTTTGTTGTAGATGTATTGGCATGGCAGGAGGTGCAGGCCAACAGAACATAGGATAAGTCACAGGCTTCTTACAAGATGTTTGAGTGGTTTCTCTGTAGTAAATAGATAAATATATCTATGTGACTATTAATGGCATTTAGGAAAAAAAAGTAAAAATTGCAATTTTTTGGAAGAAGTTTTAATCAGAAGGAAAGTGTTAAATAATGGATTTGAAAATGTTGATTCTGTGAATACGGAATAGAAATGCATTGTCATGATTTAGAACATTACCTTTACAGTGTAAATATTGGTTAAATATTTATTTCTACAAATTTTTTCTTGAAGGATTTAGATCCACTGATGCATAAAATTCTGTTTTCCAATGCATGATATCTTTGAGAGCTCAGCAGGTTGGGGGTGTGATGAAACCTGAGGGCCAAAATGCTGCGAATTTGGAGACAGAAAGTTTAAAGTCTGTTTCAGTCAGTAGATGAATAAGTAGAAGAGAGCGGACCACACATATTTATATAAATCCTGGAAAAATGCCAGAAATAGGCAATTGCCCTATAGACCAGTAGAGTGTGAATATTATAGGTAGCATATGGAGACAACTGTCACATTGCAGCAGATATTTCTGGAGCTTTCAAGGTTATATCATCTTGTTTTAAAGCAATGAACATGAAAATGATTTGCCTATAATTTTTTAAGGCAAATATTGGTGGATAAGGAAGTAGTTGAAGACCAAAGAGGTAGAGAATGTCGAATGGAGAGGTAGGCCATGGGCTGAGAACAGGTAGAGAAAAATAATGAAGATAAAGGGGTGGAGACTGAATTCTTTCTAATGTCTGAATTCTGCAGTATTGCTATCTTTCATGAAGTTTTACAGATCATTAGTCTCTTAACTGATGCCTATACCTTTGGGTAGGTAGGGAAATATTCTTTCATTTAACAATGCAGATATTATTCATGTAGGATACCTTTTTTTTAAGTAAGGCTTAGTGACATATAAGCTTGAGGGTATATTAGCCTCTCACTGTGTATGCATAGCTTTCATTAATGCTAATTAACTAATAATGATGAAGGTGCTGGGGATTGTCTGGAGATTAAAGAGCAGCTGGAAGATGCTGATAACCTGTGATACTGCTGTAGGCCATTGGCCCTAGCCAGTCATTAATCTTGGAAGTACCTGGTACTGCTACAAAATAACGAAAGGATTTGGAGATGGGAGTGGAGGTAGAAACAGGCAGGCAGGTGGGTTGTAAATTAATTCAGGATTACAGAAGGACCCAGTCCCATAATGTGTACATCTGGCCCACAGGAACTGATCTTCCAGGACCTAGAGCAAAGGAAAGGCTTCTGGGTTCTTTGGACATCCTAGATACGACATTTCAAAGTTAAATCCACAGACAGAAGAAAGGAGTGGGAACATCGTATGCTGTACAGCTTCAGTTCTAGTTTGTATATTTCAAGGAACTAACTCCTATTGATATAAATAATTTTGATTAATGCTTGTTCAATATGGGCTAAGTAGTTGATTCCAAGATATAAGTTAAACATTTCACTGTTACCTTTCATCTACAATTCAGACCTTGTAAGATTGCATCATGCTTGCTGTCACTGTGTGCTTTTATAATGAGTTGCCAAGGAACGGGTTTTGGATGCATTGTTAGCTAGGCTTTGATTCTCTCTTCTTTTGCCAGTTATATCCCTTTGTTGGGAGATTTTGCTAACTACAGTAAATTGAAGTCTATAGATACATTAAATTCAACAAAAGCAAAATGACTGCACTTCCAGTGCATTAGAACAATTCCAGAAGAGAAGTGGGGCCAGGTGATGGGGTCTAAAAGAGCTGTCAAACTGAAAGTGTGGTTTAGTAATTTCAACCCCTATTTCATTAGGTACAGGAGTTATTTAAATAATATGTTAGAGACAGTATTTTAGGGAATCATAAGTCAAAGAAGTAATCAGTTCATCTCAGCTCCAAAAGGCATTTGTGTTTTCTTCAAATTCTTAAAAGATTAAAGTGTCTAAAAGTGGTGAATCATTGGCTGCACTTGCAGAACTGGTCCTAAAAGTCTACAAGGGGATGATTTTATAGAAATGCTGTTTTAAAAAAATACCGAAGTTTAATTTTCATTACCCATTTGCAGAACTGTAATTATTTTGTAACAAATAATCAGGAAGTCTCAAAGCTTTTTAGAGTAAAACTTGACTTAGACTTTCAGAATTTCTCTTTGAATTCTTAGTGGACACCCTCATGAATAACCTAATTTATCACCTTGACCTGCCTTGGCACCTTTACATGTCTATACTCCAGACACCAGGATTTTGCTTTTACTTTCAGTGGACTGAAATGCCATGAGACACTAGATTAAACTATGTCTGTGACAAACCAAGTGCCTTTTTTCCTTATCTTGTCTTTTCCAGCCAATATTAGGAGTTCCACATCTGTTGTTAATGCAGTGACATTCGTTTAACTTGCAGCATTATTTGTGGAACTGCCATCAGACTGGCACAAGATGACTGTCTTGGGACTATTTATTTACTTGGAGAAGCTCTATGTCCCATTCATGTTATTTATGTGAGTTACGTTTGAACAGAAATCTTGAGGGGTTTTTTTGCTTGCTCCTTGGGGTTTAGGTTGTGGGATTTTTTTGTGTTTGGGGCTTTTTTTTTTGTTTTGTTTGTTTTGTTTGTTTTTGTTTTTTTTGTTTTCTCTTTGGGGGGAGGGGGATGTGTTTGTGTTTTTTTTTTAATTATTCATATTTATTGAATCAAAGTGTAGAAGCTCTCATATAACGTCTGTGAGCATTGAGGTCAAAAGGTTTTTATAGATGGGAAAAGTTAAACTGTGGTTCTTTTTGCTTGTTTACACAGCAGAATATGAGTATATTTTTAAAAAGTATTTATACAGATAATTCTTAAGCAGGGAAAAAATGCTGAAAAAAATATATGCATTGTTTGCATTTGTTTTTCAGCTTTAGATTCAGTTCTTGTTCCAATAATTCTGTCCTAAAATTTTGGGTTACAGGACTGGGGGTCAGCATTTTAAAGATCCAGAACCACTTAAAGGGTTCTTTGAACCAACAGGATGCAGTATTTTCCTCAAAAATATGGTATATTTATATTTACATGGCTATCCGTAGGGTGCTTGGAGTAACTTTTTTATCCTAGAAGAACAGGTGTTGAGCACTTAAAAAGGAAAGATGTGCTGAAGAAAAGCAGTGTATTTGGACTTGTGCCCTGTGCAGTCTTGTGCTTATTGTTTACCAGTTCATCTTCCTGGAAATGGAGACGCTTTCAGCTGTGTGCCCAAGACCTCCAAAATTTTTAGGCAGCTCTGGTACTGAGTTGTCATGAAAACAGAAGTTAATTTGGGCATTAGCAAAGAGAATCTTCTTTTTATACTTTTAGTAGCAGATCCAATGTAGCTATGTGAATTTTGGTATAATTAAACAAATATTATTTCCTACCTTGAATAGGTGCTTCTTTGCATCCTTTATGCAAACAGGTGCTTGTAAATCAATAGCCACTGTACAAGTTTGTTCAGCTTAAAGAGTGTACATTATAGGACTCTAGTTCTATTCCACATCACAGCTTTTGTGCCAAAGTATAACTGTGTTTGAATTTTTTCTCTCCTGTGTTTAATGAAAATCCTCTGTCTAGAAGGCTCATCAAATAGCCCAACTAGCTAAAATTATCATTTTTCCTGTTTGACTGATGAGGATTTTGTTTATTTGACTCCTTCCTTCAATAAGTCAAAAAGCTTCTTTAGAGGGGAAAAAAAAACCAACAAAACACAAAAAAAACTGTGAAATGCACTATCTGTAAGAATGGAGTTCTGGTTTACAATAAAATATATTTCATTTCCATTTGAAGAAAACTTCCATAAACATATCACAGAAAATGTTTTGTTTGGTCAACTGCTGTACCCATTAAATGCATTTTTCTCATGGCAGGGAAGGGCTGTTGGCTAGTTAAAGACATAACTATAGAGAAATGTGTTTATGAAACTACTGTTAGTCTTGTTTGAAGTATGGTGCTAGATAAACATAGTGTGATCTAGAAGGTGCCAAGTGCTGGGAATTTCTCATTTATTTAATCCTTTCATGCAGGAATTGACTTGCATTGCAAACTTTCTTGAAACAGTAAAAATCAAGAAAGTACCTTAGAAAATTTGTATGAAATTAATAGTGTTCTTTGAATATCTCAGTATTACTGATTTACTTTCTTAGTGTTTGTCCACTATGGAAATGTGGAATATTGAATTGCTTAATATAGAGGTTTAATTAAGACCAATGTGTATTGACCCTGCAATTAGCTCAGTTTGTTAGAGCCTGGTACTAATAATACCAGCGGTGCAAGTTTGACCTGGGTGTGGGCCATTCTCATAAGAGTTGGACTTGATGGTCTTTGTGGGTCCCTTCCAGCTCAGAAGATTGTGATTCTGTGGTGTTATGCCAGCAGCTCTTTTTCTTGGTTTTCCTAAACCTTGAAAAATGCAGATTGAATGCAAATCTGACTTGCCATGGGAATGATTTTATTTTTTTTTTCCTGTGTTTTCTGTCTTTCTGCCCAAATACAGCACTGGGGAGGCTTAAGAAGGTTTTTGTGGCCTTTTCTTCTGAAAATAAATGCATTTAAGTATATTTGTTTTGCATCTTAAGTGATCATTACTAATTAACTTAAGCCTGTATCTCACAAATGAACACAATCAATAAATTGAGTTTGTGTTGCAGTCGTGAATTTGAAGACTGTTCAAGAGAGCAGTATATTAAATTAAAATTAGTTGTTATATTTAAATAGTTAAAGAGCTCAGAAATACATTTTGATGGGACTGTGGTTATGGCTGAAACTGATGCTGCTGCTTGATGAGGGAAAATGTGCCTAAGCCTTCTATCTACTTCAAGTGGATTTTGCTGTACTTTTTGGTGGAACTGACAGTCTTTCCTCTTGATGTTTGATGTGTGGACTTTTTTTTCCTCCCCCCCCCTTAAACTTTAAGAAACATTAATAATCTCTAGGCAGTTTTTTGTTGAGGCTGGAGGGAGGAATTTCACACTCTTCAGTCAGCAGTGCCTTTAAAAAATATATATGTTTATAATGTATGTACTGTAGAATCAGTTGTGTAGACTCTTTGGGGTTTGTGTCTCTCAAAGGTAGATTTTACACTAAGGTAAAATGCTGACATGTCATTTAGATACAGCAATGTAAGTGTAGGACCCCTTTTAAAAAGATAAGAGCCTGTCAGCTTTCACTACTATAATATATTATAGGTCAGAAAAAAGTTAAAATGCAGGAATCGATTGTTATAGACATATTTAAAAGTGGCTACTTGGTTTTAGGATAAAAAAAAAAAGTAGAAATCACTATAAATTCTTCTTAGAACAACTCATTTCAGCTGAGTACATTTTGTATGGACTGCTGAAGAAGGGTGTAAGATGCTTTTTCAATTCCCTGTATTACTCTCTTGCTCTGGAGATTGACAAACTAGTTACAGACTTGTAACAGTGTGAGGAAGAAACAAGTTTGCCATGTCTAGGAGGGATTGAAAAAAGACAAAGGAGAAAAAAACACCCCAAACCCACCCCAACTGAAAGAACCCAAAAAACTGCATAGAATAAATGAAAGGCACATAAACTTTTTCCCTCTAAAATGTGTAGGTGTGGCTTCACACTTATTGCAATACAATTGTATATTTAGGACATTTCAAATGTGTAAATTATTTCATATAAAAAGTAATTTTCTTCCCTTATTCTATAAATGAGGAACTACAGTATTCTATATTTGATATTATCCTGAATGCTCCTGTGTTCTTTAGACAATAGCCTTCTAAAGAGCAACCAAAATCATTAGTTGCTCAGTTTTCACCCATTTCAGCCTCTATAAATGTGTAAAAGTTTAGATATTTAGGATTAGTATTAACAACATAAGATAAGAACTAATCTCTTGTAAGTGTTTTTAGCTTGGTTGCTAAAGCTTGGGAGCAGAGTAATGCCTATCTTATTAAAGCAATAAAAAACAATAGGAGAAGAATTGATGAAATTGGGGAATAGCTCAAAGTGAAAGTGCATGTGTGGGACAACATAATTCGAGTTCTGGAATATGTAGGCAGAGAAACAATGGATTACACCATCTTGGAAAAACTTAGAGGTTGCATCAGGCTGGCAAAGTTTTTATTAAAGAATAATTCTGAAATAAATCAAAAGTTTTGAGAATATTAAATTACTTTCTACATGAAAAATTCACGACTTTAATTAACACATTTCCCTCTCTAAAAAAGATAATACCTTTCCTACCCTACTCTTCAAATGTAGTCCAGTATTTAAAAAGTTGGGAGGTTTTATTTTTTAAAGGGTGAATTTTCAGATTCATTTTCCACAATTACAGTCTATGAAACAAAAGAGAACAATTATAATTAAGGATTCTTGTATTGCTTAGTCACAGAAACTGCTGCACATTTATGTTCCAAAGTAAATGCTTTCTACTCTTCGATAGACAAATCAAGCTTAAAACGCACAAATCATGTGTAGACTTTTGCACTGTTACCTGCTAACCCTTACCTGCAAATGCAAATCTGAAGAGCTCATATGCTTCTTCAGGGAATCCTCCATGTGGACATTTTTCTTCAACTGCTACAAATCTGATGTTTTTCCTAAATACCATGTGAAGTTTTGGTGTGAGCCAACAAATGAACACTTTTTCTTCTGGTGCCTGATTTATGGCAAATCATCCCACTTTGGGGGTTTAGAATATGAGCTAGCTGCTGCTTCTGTGCTGGCAGGAGCTTGAGTTGCTGATCTAATATAATTGAGTTGCTCAGAAAGACCATGACTCCACATCATTTAATTTTCTGTTTATCACCACTTCTTATTCCATGATAACAAGACATTATCTTGTGTTAAGAAACTGAAACTATTCCATGTGGGCATTTTTAACTTCATGTTGTCTGGACTCCCAAACCTTACTCCGTTAGTTTGGTATTATTATTTTTGTGGAAATTTTAAGAATGGTGGTCTAATGTGTTTTGAGGTGGATTATTTGTAGCAGAATAGACTTCTGTGTGATCCACTTTGTCTCTTATGAATTAGCTTACTCCTTAGGTAAGATTTAGACTGGTTAATCTCTCAAATAAAGAAAGCTCAAACCACTTTAGTTGCAAGTAGTGAGGACAAGGGCAGATGGTTACATTCAATAGAGAATAGGTGATATTAGATGTAACAATAGTTCGAAAGGAAACTCAGGTTCAGTAGAAAACACTTAGCTCTATCTGACTTTTTAAGAAATACATTTTGCATGTGCTCCTTTGATTTGGAGGCAGTGTTTTTGCTTCAGTTCTTCATTTATTTGCTTATTACATGACATTTTATATTGACTTTCCTCATTTAGTGGTTCTGTTCTTCATCTGTGTCCAATGATCATCAGGTAATACATGAAATACCTTTCTGTTATTGTTCATCCTTCAGTGTTTATGTGCACTAAGATATGCAAATGCTCAACTCCAAGACTGAGTTCATGTGCCATGAATTTGATGTACTGTCATAGTCTTCATAGAATCCTGTGTATCTGTTAAGCAGTTGTATATATCTGTTATCTAACATGCAAATATCAACCTACAGAACTCAGTTTTTCAGTATGAGCCATTCTGTTGCTTTTCTGTTTTTCAAATGCAAATTGATATTAGGATTATTTAAAATTCAGGTGGGAGAAAGCCTTAAGAAATACGCTGTCCAAACCCTTCTTCAAAGCAGGGACAGCTATGGGGTCAGATCAGGTTGCCCAGGTGTAGATCCAGTCTTACATTGAAGATGGTACTATAGTAATTCACAATATACAGTAGGTGTCAATTTTCCATTCTGAAGCAACATAAGTAAAAAAACCACTGAATTTAAGACCAGTAAAAATGTGCTGTACCATCTAGGGCAAGACATCCATATGTGTATCCTTTGTGGTGTTTCTAAATTCATGCAGGCAGCCAGGTGCATGGGGTGCCAAGGAGGATTTTCCTCCCCTTTCTCTCCTTCGTTGCACTCATCAGATTGCTAATAATACACCAAAAACTGGTATTCACACACTCTTTTATATAAAAGAAACAAAAATCCCTTTGCTGTTGTGTCCAATACCAGACAAAACTATAAATGTTCAAAGGTGCAGGTAAGTAGATAAAATTCATTCACCTCCTGATTAAATTCCACCCCCACATGAGAGTGGAAGGAATTACTGACTGGATGGTGGTGTGCAGAGTGTGTGCTAGTGCTTTCAGGCTGCTTTGAAATGGTGTGTATAAGGAGCTAGGAATTAAACAGTCCAGGTGTTTTTCAGGAAGTGGTTTTTCAGTGGTTTTCAGGAAGCAAGGTAGTGTCCTGCAAGTGAGGAATTGATGGTTCATAGTCCAGATCGTGTTATTTCAGTGACGTGCTGTGCAGCTTTAGCAAAATATCTGTTCTTTCTCCTTACCTTTACACTTAACTGCTGGAGGCATTTCCTAATAGAAGTACTGGAGTATGTACCATATTATTGTTACTGGTCATTGGAAATTTCACTGGTATTATCAATGGAGAAGTAAAAAAATGACTTGGTATCAATACTGATCATTCACCTCATCTTTTTTTATGGTTTTTTTTGGGTTTTTTCCCCCTTGTTTGATAAGTTAAATTAGTGGGTGTTGAATAGCAGTCACATATATTTTTGATTTTTTTTTTTTGGTAGCATTTTCTTGTGTAACGCAGTGAAAATATAAATTGAGCAATGAAGCAGAACAGGAACGATATGTAGCTATTATAAAGTTAAAACTATGAGTATCAGTACAATCTATGATAAACTATAAAATGTGTCTCAAGATGTATCTGATCTGTGCTGAGTCTCTAAATACAAATGCCAAAAGATAGTAAAATAACAGAATTTTAAATAATTTTTTTATCAGTAGTAGTCATTGATCTATAATTTTTTAAAACTAGCAGATGATCATTGTAGATCCCCTCTAACTGAGCTAGTCTATTTTATTCTAAAAGTTTTAAGTATTTACTGAACAACCAAGCCTTTATACCCCTAAATTTTCTCATAAGAATAGGGCATTAGAAATTAAAATACAGCACTTTGAAGGATTCCCTATGAGTAATCATGTTTATGGGGCAATAATGTAGCTATTAGCTTCCACAGTATATTCAGTGTTATGATATTTAAATTAATCTTACTATACTTTTCTGTTTAACTGTTAAGATCTTGCACTTGGGCTACTTTTTTTTTTTTTCTGAAACAAAAAGTAAATTGACATGAACAAAGGATAATTTGTGCTACTTTACTTCTTTTTCTTCCCACCCCCTTGCCTTCTTTCTAGTTCTTCAGTCAGTCCTGATGGAAAAAATTATACTAGATGATGTGCAACTGTGTCTTTTCCCCAGGCGGCCTCTCACTGCCGCTAGTTATTCTTTGGCAGTCTGAATCTTTCATCTTGGCATTATGATACAGCCTGAATGAGAAAATTAACATTAATAGCAGCAGCAAGTGTGAGGGGAGCTACTTTAGGCTGCTGAATTTCATTCCCGTCTCGTACTCTTGAGGGGAGTAGGGCCACTGAGAGTTGATGTGCATGGAAAAAGAGCCGAGGCAGTGTGTTTGGACTTTATTTCCCCTTGTTCTTAGAAAAACATTCTTCTTCACTGCTGCATATTTCCATGCTTTTTTATGCTCTTTCTTCCTAAAACATCCCCATGTGAATAAATTTATTCAGAGGATAAATTTACCTGTAAGCAAACCTATTTGGATGGATGAGTAAGAATTTCAGCTTTTTCCTTTCTTTTTTAGGTTCTTCTTCCCCATGAATATCTATAAAAAGTAGTAAATGTTCAGTTTTGATGCCTCAAAATTGAGGCAGAAGAAAACAAAATAGGTGTTAAAACCTCATAATTTTAAGACAATAATTTTGTTCTGATGTTTGAGGTGGGGGGGTGTTGGGTTTTTTTTTAGTGTCTTATGCACAATTCTGAAGACCATTATTAGAAATTAGATTCAGGCAAACTTTTGGCATGATACCAGATGATGTTGCCAACATCAGCAATATAAGGGAAATGCTAATTCTTATCAGTATCCATTTCAGGCAAACAGGAATGAAATTTCATGGGACGAAGTAAAGGCACTTTTAGTTCTTGGGCACTTTTCTCTGATTTTTTCAGAGGCTTTCTATAGATGATGAGACCCAAGAATAAAGAGTTAAGGTAGGCATAGAGGTGATTAGGTTCAGGCCTGAAGGCTGAGCTCACTGAACAAACAGTGAGAAACTTCAAGACATGAGAAATCACTGAACCTATGGAGCAATGGGGTGAAAAGGTGACAGGACTTATGGCACCTTGAAGAGTGGCTGGGTTTCACAGATGTTGGGGGTCATGAGAAAGGTGGCCAGACCTCACCAATAAAGGGGGAGCTGGAGACCTCTTGGGAAGTGAGACCTTGCAGGCCAAGTGGTGCCTTGGTAGTTGTATGATTGATAATGTGTAAGGCTGAGATTACCTGGAAAGCAATATTAGAAATTCTAAATTTAGTAATATTGTAGCAAATCATGAGATTTGCAAGAAAATTTAATTAGGGACAAGTACTTGATTTGGGAGCAAGCAAGAGTAGAGAGAGGGATGTCAAAACAGAAAAGGGAGTATAATAATGGCAGGTCACGTTTAAGCAAGTCAATAGTCACTATGTGTGGCAGCCTGGACCTTGCACCTTTTTGCTGCAGTTTGTTCTGCCTTAGTTTTAAACTTTGTTCCTGATTATTTTCTGTGTCAGTGTGCTCTCGTGTGTGTGACCACCGGTGACTGAAGCAGGACTGTGCAGTGAGTGGGATGAGGGATGAGAGATCAGGGTCCAGCTAACAGAAAAAGGGCCATGGGTCACAGGAGGTCTGGGGGAGTAAAGGTAGAGATACCTGATGGAAGGACCAGTACTCCAGAGACCAGGAGTGCAGGACAGCTGTCAGGGATCCATGTTTGACTGCTGGTGATCTCCTGCGCTGATCCCTGAGGCTGGATGTTGGTGTTCATGGAGTGCTGCTTGTCTTTATGTGGATTTCAAAAACAATGTGTTTCTGCAGTTACACTGACCTGTGTGGCCATGTTAGCACCACGTACATCCCTGAGCCTTTGGCATATGTGTAGATCCAGTTTGGAAGGGCAAAACCCACAGCAAACAGCCTCCCTCACTCTCTGCAGGCGTGGAGGAACCACAGGTTAATGGAGCCTGTTAAAGTCCTCTTTTGTTAATTTGCTCACATATTGTGAACCATGCAGCACCTGTGGGGTCACAGCAAACTGGGTAACGAGTGGGGAGCCCCTGGCTACGTGAGGGCTCAGGGTAGCCTGGCATGAGACAGACTGGGACAGGGACCTCCCTCAGAAGCCTTGCCCACCTCTGGGCACGGTGGGGCAGGCAAATAGAGCCAAGATAATGACTGGGACTGTGGCCTCAGGATTGCCAGGCCATGGCCATGGGGACAGGGAGTGCTCCAAATGCACGCCAGGGATGGATGTGCCCAGGTGCAGTTCCAGCTGTAGTGGAGACATGCCTCATACTGTGTCTGCCCCTGCTGGGCCACCAGGTGGCTGTCACCTGAGAAGTTATGGCGTATTTATTACTAGCCCTTGAAGCTACCTGCAGTAAGCAGATTTTTCAAGCTGTGGTCATTACATTTGAGATTTGTGATCTTGTCCCACCCTGCCCAGCTGCCAAGCCATGCGCTTGTGGGGAGTTTTCTTTCCTGCTCTGTCATCTCATGTGGTGGATGGGGCACAGCTGAGCTTCCCCGGCAAGCAGTTTCCAGTCAGTCAAATTTAAATTTGTACCTTTCAAGTGTATGTACAGACTCTGCTCAGTCTATCTATACTGCCATACTTGTTTCCTGGAATCTTACAGGAGAGTGTGTCTGTGAAGCAAGTCATGTAGCCTACTTTGTCTGGAATTTGTCTAGTCCTTTGATCCCTTTCTCATTAACAATTTCTCACTGTGTTGAATAAGTATTTATGGTTTCTTTTCCAGCACACCTGAGGTGGCTTCCCTTCACACAACTGATTTAAAAAAAAAACTTCCCTGTGATTAGTTAACATTTTAACACCTCGGTCACATTATTGACGGAAATCTGTTCTCAATCTGTTCTCGGCTCACTATTGGAAGTGTTGTTTGTGCAGCAGTGGTAACTGTAATTTCTTCAGAATTGTCTGGGATTACTGTAATCTTCCTAGGGTGTGCAATCACTCTGGCCTTTTCTGGGAAAGGCCTAGCATAAATGGACCTTTGCTGAAGAAAACTGCAGTGTAGGCTGACTCTGCACATGGAGAAGAGTTTGACTACTACGTACTCTGAATTTGTGTAATTCCCACATCCTGTGCCATAAGGCCCCTTAGAAGACTTAATTTTCTCATCTAGTAGGTCTCACACAGCTTCAAATGTGCTGTGAGAGGCGGCTCAGTGGCCATTGTGACAAAGTGATTTCAGCTGTCTCATTCCTTTGTTTATCACAGTGTGACAGGAGATGCTTATGACTCAATAATTAAAAGTGGATAATCCAAGTGATTTGAGCAAAATAAGTGAGATTGTTAATGTAAGCATGAGCATAGTGGGCACAACTTTGCTCCTACTAAATCTGTTGCACAGGATTGATAAGGCAGAGTGTATAACTTGAGGAAAAAAATAAAATATGGAGATCTGACACTGCAGCTCCTTCTGGCATCAGTGTATGTCCAGTGCAGCCACATATGAGAGGATCCACTACTGTCAAAATTCTGTAGCTAACAGCATGGGAGGGAATAGTCTTAGAACAATTATTTTCAACATCCTTAACCAAAGCATATTGAACAAAGAAAAAATATTTCAAATTTACTACAGGTTGGCTATTCTGGAAGCAGTCATTTAGAGAAATATAGGTGTATATATTGCTCAGATTTCAAAACTTCGGCATAAACCCAAAAATTATGCTTTAAAGTACAGGCTAGAGTTTGCCTTAATGTTCTATTCATAAAGAGTTTGAAACTGGCACACTTTATAAAATATGGAATATTAATATTTTACTGTTTATCTTAAATTTCTACTTCAATACTACCCTATTTGTGTCTTGACGTCTGTTATTCTGAATAAGCATCCTGTTTCAAACATCACTTAGTTTTAAAATCTTTATAACAAGGAAGAGTAATGTAATAAACAGGAGCAGCAAAGTATTACAAGGATGCATTATTAAAAAAATAAATTAAATCAGAATGTGATTATTTGAAGTCACCTGGAGCCTTATAGACTTGATTAAATTGTCACTCAATTTTGCAAACTCTTCTATATTCCTTGATAGTTTAACTGGAAACATTGAATGAAGGTACCTTGTTGTGGGTACACAAGATTTTCTTAATGTGAAAAAGGAAAGAATCAACAGATTAACAAGCTAGGTTTCAGGGTTTTGTGTGGTATTTCTTTTTTATGTTTTCATTAAATGTTCTCATTAAAGATAGAAGTGTCATATTTATTTTATTCCATTTATGATGAATGTCTTAACTAAAATAGAGATAATTTTTTTTTGCATTGAGCAAGACACTTTTGATAAAATGATAATGAGGGTATTAATATTAAGGTAATCATCTGATCTCAGCAATTTTCAAAAGAAAATACTAATTAGCTGAAAAATGAAATGAGTTATTGAATTTTTTCCTGTCTTCTGGCACTTAGATACTAAAAATATCACACTTAATTTGAAACTTATATTGACAGCTCCCTGTTGTTGATTCACATTTGAAAGAACAGGGTTATTAAAACTGTGTGGTGTGTTCTCTCTCTATTTGCTGGACTTGTAAGAAAAGTAAAAACTGACCTCTGGCAGTTCCTTCAGTTGCATGGTTTGGGAATAGCTTTCAGTACCTTTTAATACTTGTAAAAAAACCCCAACTAAAGCTGTGATGAAAATTACAGTAGGCAGACTCGAGGGAATAACTCCAAATAAGGTGTAAATTTAACACAAAAGCAAAACATCTGTTAGAAGATGTTTCTTAGGGCTAATGCAGCCTAACGTGCTGGAAACTGAGTGGATGTGGGTGGGACTGGGAGTGGGGGCTGTCTGTACGTCAGAAGAAATGCTACTTCTTTTTATCAACTAAATAATCTTTAAAAAGAGGAAGGAGAGTTTTGCCTTATGAAAATTTTACTTTTTTCCTTTAACACTCTGCCTTTTGAAATATATGGCCAGAAATCCCTCTTATCTTGACACATTAGCGGTGTGTGGGTGTGGGGGGAAGAAAAAAAGAGAAGGAAAATGTTTGTGAAGTGAGGGAGAGAGCTGCATGCAGTTGGGGAGCACACACTGCATAGTATGGAATTGCAGTGACATGAATGCTTGGAACAGGCAAAAAAAAGCTTGTTTTCATAGTATCCTCTGATACTGCAAGGAAGCAATTGGTATCACAGTGCTTAAAGAAAGCTCAAAATCTTGAAGGTCATTTCCACTTCTAGATCAAAAGAATTTAATTTATTTCTAATATTAAAAACTTAAACAGTGCTGAACTTGTGAATTTCTGTAGTGCAAAGCTAGAAAATGTTCTTTTAGCTATAAGGTCAGTGACAGGGACTTTGGAGTGGGTATGGAATAGGACTGAAAGTACCACAGAATCATTAAGGTTGGAAGAGACCCTCAAGATCATCAAGTCCAACCATCAATCTAGCACCACCATAATAACCCCTAAATTAGATCCCCATGTGCCACACCCAGTCATCTCTTGAACTCTTTCAGAGATGCTGACACCACCACCTCCCTGGGCAACTTATTCCAATTCCTAACCACACTTACAGTTACTTTATTATTTCTTTTTTTCTAATATTTAAACTGAAGCTCCCTTGGTAACATAAGGCCATTTTCTCGTGTCCTTTCACTTGAGACATGGCAGAAGAGATCGACTTCCACTACAATCTCCTTTCAATAAGTGTGCTAAAGTGAGATGTCTGCTCTAGGCTGTGAAATAGTTGATAGGCAAGCGTGGTATCCCCTGGCTTTCCCTCAGTTTTGATAGGGCTGGTGTCCCGCAGGCTCTGCGATGGCACAGCTGTCTCATTGCTCTTCTCTCCTGGGCCTTCTCGCCTTCACGCTGTTTCCTGAAAAGCAGAGCGTTTAGCCCATGAGACTCTCTTCTAGTCGTTTTGCTTATGTAACTATTGGTAGAACAGACCCTGCAAGAAGCATACAATTTGGGTAAATTGTGAACAAATGACATTTTAGTTGTTGTATTTCTCAATTCCGTGCCTTTTGCTGTCTTAATCTCCGCTGTCTGGAAAGCAAACTAATTTCTAGTTAACTGCAATGTAGTCTAAAGTGCTTGAAGATCAGAATGAGATTCACCAAATTGTACACTTTATGAAGTGTCTCTGTAGACAGATTTTCTTCTCTCTATTGTGTCTATTGACAATTCTTTATTTTAGAGAAGAGTGTAAAAATTAAGGTGCTAGGATCTTTACCTTTTATCATGTTCTGAGAGTGTGATTTGTGCCTTAAAAATAAGAATCATGGACACTTTTGATTAAAGGGTCATACAGTGGGGAAGATCACACTTGAGTTTTCTAACCATAATCTAAACTCTGGATTTAAACTGTGTAGAATAGTCTTTGAAGTGTTGTGTTAATGATTAATGTGTGAACTTTTTAAAAATGAGGGAGAGGGGGAAATGTTGTATTGCAAATCTTGCAATGAAGAGCCACTCCTATAGTCTGAGAAAGCATTTTTCATTTAAAACAGCAGTCATGAGTCTTCAGAATTCCTTTATAAATGTAGAATGAAAATACCTGCATATTTTGGCTGCAAATTTGTAGCTAGCACTAATCTCATGAATTTTTTGATGGCTCAAACTCAATGCTTCTAAATGGCTGGTGCTTATGGACAGCTAGGTATTTTACAGTCTTTTTTGTAATACTGGCACAAATTTCAACTGCTGAAGACCTTGAACTGGCTTTTCACATAATTTTAATATACTTAATATTCAGATAAAATAATTACACTAGCCACATCAAATATATTTAATCAAATGGGAGGAAATTAAATTCTTTCCATTTACCTCAAAATTGACTTTCAACTTCTTATAAATACTTTTACTTAGCTATACCTCTTTTTAAAAAATGGTACTTGCAAGACAAAATATCCTGCAAAGAACAAGACTAAATATTTGTATGGAACAAACGCTTAATATTATTTTACTCATTTTGAACACAGTGAAAGGTAAAAGATCATAGATTTAAACATGATTATTATAATATAAAAGTTCAGACTATTGAATAAGCATATTGTGCATTCATTCTATGTCCTATTCAATAGAGTAGACAATCAATTTGCTGTGTGAAGGGTCAAATCTTTGTCTGTCTTCATTCAAGTTACAGGAGTTTTTGCCTCATATTTGGATGCACCCAGAACATTGTGATCTTTACTGGCACCGAGTTTGAATGTTTCTTTCAGAGAAGTATTTAGGCATTTAATTATTTTCCTCACAAGTTTTTCAATGGTCATGCATAACCAAAATAATTTGATGCTGCGTGCACTGAAAAAATGTAAGGGAAGAATGCTTGATTTTTTTCCCCAAGTTTCTGAGTAATATTTAATTTCATGCATAGCTCTTAAGTACTTAAGTGAGTGATGTGGAGTAGTTCAAATATAAGCTCTGTAAATAATTGAACATTAAGACTTATGACTTTATGCTGATGTTATAGTTCCATGATGAAATGTGTTGCTAAGCCCTAGCTAATGAACTCTGGAGAGGTGCAGAATTTTTGGGCTTAAATGTGGCCCTTTAATGTGGTTTTATTTCTTTGGTAACCAAGCAAGGCTGAAGCCGTGGTCCTGCCCTGTCTCCTACACATGTGTGGGCATATGCCAGTCATACCTCAAATGATCGTACATTAGTCTCACAACTTTCATATTAATAATAAACCAAGTTTCTTAGCCATCCAAGTCATGCTAGGGACACATGAGAATTATTGAAATGTCTTGAAAATCTACTGTATTGTTGAACACGTGTCATTCCTGAGTTGAAACCTAAAAAGACTTCGAGTATTGCTGTATATCAAGTGACTAAAGTTTTGCATTAATAAAATGAAGTGCACATAAAATACTGAACTAAGGCATTGGCCATCTGATAGAAATCAAAACTCCTCCAGAGGACTCTTAAGCAGCTTGCTTTATTCTGCACATGTATAAGGATAATCAGTTTCCTAACATGGTGACAAATTTAGCATTACCTCTTCAGCATGTTTTGTTTTCTGGATGGAATGATAATGATTAATTTATAAAACTAAATGGTTTTTCATTAACCCATGCCTCCATTTTGTGAAGGCCTTATTCTCTGTAAGTCAGTAGAAAAAGAAGTGTTGTTTATTTCTTTCTGATCTAGTAGTTTAAGCTTCCTGCCACTCATTCATCAATGATTTATTTATGTGTCATCCTAGTTCTATCAATATGGCAATAGAATATTAGAAATCCACAGAAAACATCTCAGACTGAAAAAGTGACTTTACTGTTATTCCACTTCTAAATTAGGAAATTCAAATATTAGTTATTTGTCTACAATCCTGACTCCAGAATTAGAGGACTGTTTATGTATTTAAGTGTCTTAAAACAATGATCTGTATCATATTCTGCAGAATATCAATTTTGCAATAGCATTTCAAACGATAAGTTCGATAAGTTACAAGTTTTTGGTTTTGGTATTTTTTTAAGACTGATTCTTTAATGTACACTCCCCACAAAAGGGAGGTCTAACATTTATAAAATACTGAAGTTAGTTATTGTTGTCACATGTACCAGTATGTTTTCCTGGAGTATCATTTCATATAAAACATTTTTATTTCAGTATAATTGCTAAACTCAGTCAAAACACTTCAATGTCTTTCAACAATAAAGGACATTTACCTAGGTTGTATTGATTGATTTGCCTATTGTATGTATTGATATATTAGCTTTTAGAAATACACATTCCTTACTTTCATTGACAGGTATAAAAACAAATATACAAGGAAATATGTTTTAGTGTGAATTTGGAACAAATCTAATATTTAGATTTGTATTTTGCTACCTTAGTAGATCTCACATTCAAAGAATTTAAAATGCTGATTCTCCTTTTGTAAACTACTTAAACTATAACCTGGATACCCTGTCTTTAAAAATAATATTTATATTCTTAATTATTGTACAATAAAGTATATTTATTTGATTAGCGAACCAGAATCTGGTTTGGATTTTCTTTTCCTTGAGCATCTGGAATCCAGTATCTGTTAGCAAAAGTCACTGTGTACTGAATTGTATCAGAAAGCAGACATTTGATTCTATGGCTTGCAAAATAAGAACAAGAGTAAATGTACTAGGAGATATACAACCTGTCATTTTTATCAACAATATCTTTCCTATAAAGACCAGAAAAATGTTAAACTTACCTTTTTGTTTTCCTATATGTGAAACTGCTTTTTTTTTTCCATTTGGAAGGCAATCTGCCATAAATAAAAGTAATAACGTGATTAGTTGTACTGCCTCCCGTCTTTTAAAGGATATTACTGCATTCTTTTATTTGTGTCCAGAGCCAGAGGCTGCTTTTAAAATATTTAAGCTGCTTAAATGAAAATGTGATTTAAAAATAAAAGGTGTTAATGAATCTGTGGAGGTTTGTATTCAGTTCTGGAAGCTTATTTAAAACAAAGCAAGCAAGTTTTAGTGGGTGCATAGGTACAGACACTTATCTCTTTCACTCAGTTTGAATTTTTTAGTACTTGGGTGGATGCAATTATTGAGAAAAGCTATTACCTTGGAATTGCATCAATAATTTGCTTACAAAAGGAGGAAAGTGGGATTTCTGGGTTTGTTTTTGTTTTTTTTACTTTTCTAAAATAGAATAGTTCTGCTAAATATATTTAAGACACAGTTAATGAAAACATTTAAGTAGCTATGCTTTGCTGCACAGATGGCAAAACATCTATTGCTCCTATTCTGTACATCAGAGTTAGGTAAGAAGTCTCATGATTCAGCACTGAATTGCCTACCACTGAGCAAACACTGTAGTATTTGGGGATGGGGGAGGATAAAAAAATCAAAATGCGCTTCTTCAAATGGCTGTATTTGGTCTGTTAGGAATGGGGCGAGCTTTCACAAGTTTTTCACTTCAGTGAACCGGTACCCTGTTAGTAGCTATGAAGAAGTAGCTAAGTGTTCTGCTCTTGTAAAAGCCGCTCAGTAGGATTCCTTTTGCCAGGAGAAATGGTGTTGGCACCTGTGCTTCACCATGGCTGAGGTGGGGAGCACCATGTACCCTGTGCCCCTTGGTGCTGCCCAGCATTCCCACAGAGCTCACAGCTCTTCTTTGAGCTCTTGCACCCCTTCCCATCGATGGTTTCCTGGAGTGCAGCACTGCAGAAAACTGAAGGTGCTTCTGCTGTCCCCACGGAGCAGCCCAGCTCGGTGCTCCTCAGTTGCCAAGAGTAGGATAGGGATCCTCTTGGACAAACCACCAGCCCCAGTCCCAGCTCTGGATGGGGCTTCCCATCCTCTCTGAGGGACAGACAAGCGCAATTGGACACTACAAAGAGGAGGATGAAGAGGGAAGTACTTAATCCTGATAAAATGTGTGGTCGGAATTCAGTGTTTTGAAGGATAGATCAGGCTTTTAGCTTTAGAATTAAAAGAAGCAATATATGTGCCGTGTAATTTCCACTTTGAAGTTCCACAGATTTAGCTGATCTGAGATAAAATCTTGATTTTTGGGAAGCTAAACTGTGTTGTGTAGTAGACAGAAATAAAATAAAAATCAGTGATGAAAAACTTCAGTACCACACTTAATCTCATTGATTGAAATGTTTAATTGAAGTTTTTACAATCAAAGCCATGTTTAGACTAAAGCTCTTTTCCAATTAGATTCTCTGGAGTTCATTTTCCCATGAAGTATACAGAAACTTAGCCAATAGATCATTTACTTCATAAAATTTCAGCCTCCAGAAAAGCTGCAGAAATATTCTGCCGTCTTCAAGCTTTTCTTTATCCTGTATTACCCTATTAGTGACAGTGATTTATAAACTTGTTTTCAAAAAGAGCTATATTTTAATAGGAAGCAGCTAAAGAGCTTTTGCAAAAATAGTAGGACTAAAAACATCGTGAGTAATTGTCATCAGACTCTCAATAGTACATAGGGATGCTTTATAATACTTGCAGGGAATATATTATACAAGCTTTTGATAATGAAAAATTGCTTTGAAAAATCTTTAAGGTTAAAGTTGTCATATACTTTGCTTGTCCTAGGTTTCTTATACTTTATTAATTTCTCACATAAACATAGGCATTTATTTTTTTAAAGCCTTATTCACACTAGAACTGCAACTTGTGCCATTTCAAAGTACAATTTAAAAGTTGGTTCTTGTGTTCGAAGAACTGCATGGTGGTTATGGGTCTTATCCATGGTCACTGGAAAGAGACTACCAAATTTCCTTAACCACTTTTATAGGATGCAAAAGTTACCCTTTTTCATAGGTAGTTCTGTGATTTACTCCTATTTTAGCAATTTCCTAGAGGAAGGATTTAGAAAAATGCAAATCTAATATTACCGTAACCACCATCTTAAGCTTAACCCCCCAGTTTTATCTGCTCCCTTTAGCTTTTTTTTTTTTTTTCAAATCGGCTAATATGTTTGGGGTTAGGAAGAAGTCTCACGGAATATGTTGTTAGGCTGTTACTTTCCAATAATAGAGTATGTTTTTCAAATGAGTTTCAAATAGTCTTCTTTAGACAAAATAATATATTTCAGATCATGGCAGCTGAATTTCTACCCTTTCTTTAGAGCCTTTTGGCAGTTTGGTTGGCTTGTCTACTTTAACATAGGTATGGTTTAAAATGTCTTAACTGTATGTTAAATAAATATAGATTTAAACTGACCATTATGGCTGGATTACAGAAGAAGTTGTGTGTTACAATGTATTATCTTGCTGTAGTGTTAGCTACTAGAATAGTGCCATTCTAATTAGCTGTTCATAACAATCCCATAACAACTGAAGAATGAAGCTCCATTGCTTGCTTGTTTTCTTGGATCAGTATTTTTCTTCTTTGCTTTTAACTGCAGTTGCTGGCAAATATTCTCTATTCCATTCTGAATAACCTTTTATTTGTATTTTGATGTATTAAAAAAAAAAAAAAAAAAACCCAGAAAACACTAACTGTGGAAATATAAGAGTTAAAACCAATAGTCTTCTAGGTCTGAATTTGGATGAGATGATTTCCATTCTTGCAATACTGTGTGCCATTCTGGTAAGCAGGAATAACCATACCATGTTCCTGGTGTGCTAGCTATGTGGCTGGACTGAGTCCATCATGGTATGCTCTCTACTTTCTTTCCAGTATTTGGGTTTGGGGACTCAAGGTCACCCACTCTGTCTGAGTACCTGCACACTTGATGTAGATACCATCACCGTGTGGTGGCTGCTTCAATTAAACTAAGTGGTTTCCCTGATAACTTTCCTGTAATTTGATTACTGATTTTATTGGGAAGCTGTTTATACAAAAAGATTGATACATGCGTGTATAGTACCTGGCAGGCGTATTTTGAAGTTGATGCTATTATAGGAAGTTTAGAGACAAAAGATGTTTACTCATTTGATATTCAGATTTTATTTTCTTTGAAATGCTATATTACGTTTCAGCTGACAACATAAGTAAAATAGCTTGAGTTAAATTTCTATCAGGACAAATGCCTTAAATCTTAGAAAATGAATGGTGTTTATGATTAAGCCTATTATCTCATGCAGACTGCTGGGATTTGATCCACTGTGATGCTCAGAACTGGAACTTTGGCTAAGTTGTTCAAGTGTCTCGGAAGCATCTTGCATTTACAAGGAAGTTTGGAAAATTTCAGCAAAGTAGCGAGTGTCCGGTCTATTCTGTCACATCTGTGTTGTCCAGCACCTGTGGAACAACCACTGGAGGTTCCCATTTTTAGGATGGAGATTTCATGCAGAGTAACATTGACAGTGTAACCTGTTGCTGACACATCTGTAATGTCTCACTGTTGTTTCACTCTCTTGTGTTGCTAAGGCTGATTCTGATACCCCATAAAGTTAAAATAAGCCTCAGGCTAACTAAGCTCTTGCATTTCATGTGAAATAAATATAAATAAGATTACAACTTGGCCTAGTAGAGTTTTAATGAAAGAGTTTCCTAAAAAGGTTTTATTTTATTGTAGGTGGCATAAAAACCTCAGAAATATACATATATTTTCCATTCAACCTGTTTTTCTGGAGAAGGCTTCCCATGAATTTAAAAACAGAGAAAACTTAGACCTCTTTCCCAAGGTCTGATCTATAGCTTGATTAGCATATATCTTTGGTAATAAAAGTGTTGACATGCTGAGCTAAACAGAATCTGAGGAACAGCTAAAGAAAGATCTTTCTGTCTAGTTTAACACGTCGAAAAAAACGGTCATTGTTCTCTTTGGGAAGTGTATTTCGAGGTGTGTGCCTACCCCCTGTATGTTTCAGTGTCATTAGCCCTCTTTGACAGGTTGCCTGTGGTAGCTCTAAGAACACCATGTGTGTGAGCACAGTGGAAGCAACTGAATGGAGATGAAATACTTCCTCACTGTGTAGTCAAGGGTCGTTTAGGAAGAATATTGTCTAAGTTTACCTTGCATTTGCATAGACTGAAAAACAAATGGAGTGGAAATCTATCAGTCCCTTGTCCGTTCTTCAAATGTTATAGCTTCTCAAGCCATAAAGTTTTGTGATGCACAAAACAAGAAGTTTTTTTCTTGGGAATTTGTGGATGCTGAGACCACCTCAGTAATTATGATCCATTTTTTATTCAAAAGAAGGTTGAAATTTCATAACATTGTATTGATTTATTGAAAAGCAGGGCTGGAATTCAATTGAATCTTTTACCATTGTATTTGATGTAGCATGAATAAGCAATTTGACTGTGGTAGTCACTGTAATAAGAGTTATACTGGTGGTGTTAGGTTGAAGTAGATCCTGCATACTAAACCTGGAATAATATTTATTAGTCAATAAAAATGCAGAACTATAAAAGTCAGGTGAATAACCAGTTTTTGAGTATTACTTTAGTAACTGATGAGAGAAATAACTCTTCAGAATTCTGCAGGGACAGGAGGAATAAAATGGGAGAATATATGAGTGTTAATTCTCCTTCCTTGATCCTACACATTCTCAGGAAATTTGCAAGTTAGATCTCTCAGTCTTCAAAAGGAGACTGTAGCCTACTGAAGTTTGCATTAGGGTAATATTGATTGCATAGAGTAAAAATACATTCTTTGATCTTTCTATTCTCCATGAGTAATTTGAAATCATTGCAGGTCACAAATCAAAAAACTACCGAATCCACACATAGCAGTGTGTTGTGTCTTGGTTTTGGTTGGGTTTTTTTTGTTGGGTTTGGATTGATTGGTGGGGTTTATTTGTTTGTTTGGATTTTTTTTATTGTTTTTGTTTTGGTCTTTTTTTTTTGTTTTGTTTTGGGGTTTGGTTTGGTTTTTTTTGGGTTTTGGTTGGTTTGTTTTTTGGTTGCTTTCTTTTTTGTTTTGTTTGTTTGTTTGTTTTAGTTTGGTTATGGTTTGTTTGTTGTTTTTTTTTTTAAAGCATAAGAATTAAAATAATTCCCTTTCCAGTGATACTTACCTTATTCCATGTCTGTCCAAGTTTGATAATGCCATATCAGTTGCAGGTCTGTCCTGATATAATCAACAACAAAAAGCGGATCTTTAATGTGCTAAGGCAACTGCTTCAACCTTCCTGGTTTTCACTATAGCTTTTTTCTCATTTTCCACTTGCTGTTGCATGTAGGGTTAAATTAAGGTCGTGAATCGCTACAGGTATTGACAACAAAAAAGTGTGTAGTGGCTGTAGTGATTGTTAGTGCTCTGAACGGAAGTGAATCAATTCAGTTTACTGCTGATCACATTAACAGACACTTACTTGTCATCACTAACACGTGATGTTCTGTCGAACATGGTGCAGTTGCAAGCCCTGTTGGGCAAATGGATCCAGAGTCACTGTATAGGATATAACACAACAGGCAGGTTAAGTTCTCCTGTAAGATATTTGTATCCCTTCATTTGTGATGGAGGTCACGTTCATGTTGGGTGCAGCTCAGTCTAATGTCTCTCACATTTCTAAAATTTCTAATTTGAGCATTAGAGTGATGGCATAGATGAGACCACAGGTCAGTCAAGTCTTAGCATCCAACAGCGGACAGTGATGGATGCTAAAAGAAGTATAATAGCAAAGTAAGTATAAAATTACAATTCCTCTAGAATTACCTTTCTCACTTCTAACAATTTGCACTACACGGATTTCTGGGCCAGAGATGGTCCTTCTCTTTGATCGTGTTGTAAATATAAACAAAGTTACTGACTCAGATATGGTGAAGAGAGGGCCTGTGTATTTTTTTTCCCCATTGTTCCAAATGGTTGGTCTGGTATGATTTGGGTGTATGAACAATGCATGTGTATTATTACTGAAAAGTACATTCTTGCCGATTAATATATTTACAGTTACATTTGACTGATAAATTGTTCCAAGGTGCCAGAATGCTTATAGATGGATCCATTGTTCCTTGAAAAAGTAGTTGCAAATGTCCAATTCATTAAGAAGAAAAGTACATATGGAAATCAGCATTCATTTGCACCTCTTTAGATGTTTTTAAGTGCTATGAAAAACCACAGCTTTTAAAAATAAAATTCACTTGAAGACAAAGCTATAAGGACATAGAAGGAAAGCAATTTGAAATACACCTTTGTTGTGTTATCACATGTGCATGATTGTGGGGAAACTAGAGAATCAAATTTCATTAAAACAATCCCCCCCTCATATATCCTCTCTCCTACTCATCCTTTTCCACAGCCATCGGAAATGGTACTTGTGCCACTCACTTGGCTGTTTGTACAGGCATAACCTCTTATTTCTCATGCTGGTTGCCAAGCAACTATTTTTGCATTTCATGCCTTGCACTGCAGGCATTAATTTCTGTCATGTTCCTCTGTTTGTTTATTGTATGCTGGAGAAACGTGTGTGCAGGAAAATGAGGATACTTTTTGTAAGGAAAACAAAAAACGTATTTGGTAATAATCCATTGTGTTCACTGGATACTGCAGGGAAAAACTTGCACAGTCATTTCACAGAGGACCTAAAAGATATCCTCCAGCCTGTGCAAAATCAAACTGGGACTCACTCAGAGTGAATCTTTATGAAATGTATCAAATATCTGCCCTCCAGAAGGTAAGCAAAGGAATAGCTGGCTATTAGACTAGGTTTAGGGTTGTGTTTCCTGCTCCCTTCTTCCCTCCCCTTTCTCTAGCTGTGTATTAGATGTTTTGTACTGTTATGTAGCTACAGAGCTCTTCATACTCTTGACTACAGATATGCCCTCATTGACCCTGAAACTGGCTTGTGTAAGTCCTGACCAGTTTAAGTTGAAAATAATTTTTCAGTCCTGGATGATTTTTCTTTCTGACACTGAATCGGTTCCCTCTGTTGAATAAGGAAAAAGAACAACGCAAGAGAAAGATTATTTCTTTTTGAAGTTACCATTTATTAACACTGCTTTTTCAATCTGCCTATTAACATAGAATCCTATAATGTGAAGGGTTGGAACTGACCTGGAAGATTATCTCATTCCAACCCCACTGCTGTGGGCTGGGACATCTTCCACTAGACCAGATTACTCAAGGCTTTATCCAACCTGGCCTTGAACACTGCCAGGGCTGGGACACCCACAATTTCTCTGGGGAACTTGTTCCAGTGCTTCATCACCCTCACAGTAAAAAATTTCTTTTTAATATTGACCCTAAATTTCCTGGTTTGCAGTTGTACCCACTACTCCTTGTCCTATCACTACAGTTCCTGACAAAAGGTTCTTTTTCAGCTTCCATGTAGGTCCCCTGCAGTTACTGGAAGGTTGCTGTGAGGTCTCCATGCAACCTTCTCTTTTCCAGCCTGAGCAGCCCCAATTTGCTCAGCCTGTCTTCATAGGGGAGGTGCTCCAGTCCTCTTACCAACTTTGTGTCTCTCCTATGGGCTTGCTTCAGCTGTTCCATGTCATATATTGGGGACGCCAGAACTGTACACAGTACTCGAGATGGGATCTCACAAGAGCAGAGGACAGGGCAGGAACCACCTCCTTCAGCCTGCTGGCCATACTCCTCTGGATGCAGCCCAGGTCACATTTGACTTTCTGGGCTGTGAGCACACATTGCTGTCTCATGTTGAGTTTTTCATCAACCATCCCCCCCAAGTCTTTCTCCTCAGCACTGCTCTCAATCACTTCTCTGCCCAGCCTGTAGATGTGTCTGGGGTTTCACAGGACATTGCACTTTGTTTCATTGAACTTCACAAGGTTTGTATTGACCCACCTCCCAAGCCTGTCTAAGTGTCTCTGGAGGACATTCCTTCCCTCCAGAGTGTCGACTGCACCACACAGATTGATGTTGTCAGTGAAGATGCTTAGGGTGCACTTCATCCCTCCGCTCATGTCACTGACACAAGTGTTGAGCAGTACTGGCTACAGTACTGACTCCTGAGGGACACCACTCATCACTGGTCTCCACGTGGGCAATGAGCCATTGATCACAAATCTTGGAGTCTGGCCATCCAGTAACTGAGTGGTGCATTCAGCAAATCCGTGCCTCTCCAATTTAGAGATGAGGATGTCATGCGAAACAGTGTCAAATGCTTTACTTGTGTCCAGGCGGATGATGTCAGTTGCTGTGTCCCTATCTACCAAAGCTGTAGCCCCATCATAGAAGGCCACCAAATTTGTTAGGTATGATTTGCCCTTAGTAAAGCCTTGTTGGTTGTTGCCACTCATGTCTTTGTTTTTCATATTTAACCATAATAATTTTGATTGGTGATCAAATCTCCAAGTCATTCAGGTATTTTTGCAAGAGTGATCCAGGCAAACTGGATCAGCTGTAGTTAGCAAAAATTATTTTGGTCATATTCAGCAACAGATTTTATCCTTTGTGCACGAGCAGTGTTGACTAGAGAATATACTTGCTGAGCTGTTTTCTCTTTTCAATTTGTAGGAAGAAGGACTGGTAAATTGAGAAATATGTATTGGTAGATGTTGTGCTTGACAATAGTGAAATTATTTTTAATATACTCTAGTGGATTTGGAAGTAGAACATCAATGAAAATGCTTACATCTTTTCCTTTTCAAAGACCTTTATGACAATACATTTATCCTCACAATACCAGTGGGGAAAGTAGACAAGTATTAGCATTTCTGCTTTACAAAGAAACTGAAACCATGTTTGTTTGATACAACAGAACTGTTAAATGTCAGAGGTAGGATTAGTAACCCAGTCCTTTGAGCTTATCTTTCATGGGGATAATATTTACTGGTGAAATAGTGAACTTTATTTTTGCTGTTGCACAGTCATATACTACAGTTGAGGAAGAGTAACTTCTAAGGTAATTTTTCTTCTCATTCTTAGTGCTTGTAGCTAAACATCAGGTTTTAAGGGATGACTGCTTTTTCTACAATTGCTCTTCATCTAATCTAGCATAGTTTCCAGTAATAAAATCTAATAATAAAGACATGCTTGCATGTCTCTAAAGTTAAATATACAATATAACATAGACCAAATTCAGACAGCATTTCCAGACTATGTTTCTATATAATTTTCTTTTTAAAAAAAAGCCTTTGCACCTCTACTGGTGATGTACTAGTTGATGAGTATAAAGGATTCATTCATGCAAACATGAGACACAAGTATACAATCTGCATCCAGTGTTAAGTGACTGTGGCAGAATTGAACCTGCACTGTACTGAGGTTTACTATGCTTGAATTTCTCCTCCCAGCCCAATTTCAGTGTGTCCTCTAGCAATGTAGCTGCCTGGGAACATGAAAGAGTGGAGAGGCTGCAGAGATGCTCTGCCAGCCCTCCTCCTCTGCTGCTGGAACTTCATTCCAGAGATGGCAGTTGGGAACTGAACTGTGTGTTATCAACAAAAGGTATAACATCATACTGTCCTCCCATGGCCTTTCTTTTTTATCTTATAAGTGCAGAAGCCAGAAAATTGATTGAGCGTGGAAGGGCCTGTGACCAAGGGGAAGTGTGCTGGCAGTGGTGTGTGTAGGAAAAAACACAAACCCAGGCAAGGTATTTATACATCTGAATGATCTATTTCTGGAATAATTTTATTTTACATTCCAGTTTGATAGCTCTGAGCGGGATCTTTCTGAAATAAATATTAGCAACAAAACTTCAGAAACTCTATAGTATGAAGGATATGCTTCACTGCAGTTGTTGGAGGATTTTCTTTTAGAAAGTTTAAATATGTATGCAGCAACAAGGAGGAAAATTTGAGCACTAGATGCCAGAAAACATGTCATCTCAAAAGAAAGAACAATGTTGTTTCAAAAATGCTGTCTTGGAAATCTGCAAGAAAGTTCATCTTAGGTTTTTGATAAGAATGTACCAAGATCTGTCCTGCTGCTGCCCTTGTGCATAAATGAGCCCATGATGAAGATGTAGCTGCCAAGGTAAACGATTGAATACTGTGTCTCCAATGTGGGCGTATTCAAGTGGCTTTTGTTCTGCTTCTCAGAAGTAACACACAAATATGTAATTCAATCTAACCTAAATGAAAGATTCTGCCTCACCTCCATTTAGCTACAATACAAAGGCTTCATCTTTTCAGATACTAAACTGAACTCTGCTTTGATTTCTGAAAGAGTTATCAGCTGTACCAACAAATGCCAATTAGCTAACAGTTTGCTGGGAAGAAATTGTTACTTTTTGTTATCCTTGGTAAAAGAATCAACAACATTTAGAAGAAAAATCAGGTGCTTTTCCAGCATCCTTTTTGTTTTCATGCTTCTGTTTGACCTGCCTTCCACTTCCTTTGTCAAAATCTGTCACTTTCTACAGCTCGCTCACTCCATTCAGAGAAGACCATGGTCTGAGTCAAAGGATTAATTTCTCCACCAGAAGGGTGTTCAGGCTTTGAGAGGGGCTGCCCAGGGAGGTGGTGGAGTAGCCATCCATGGAAATGTTCAGGAAATGACTGGATGTGGCACTTTGTGCTGTGCTTTAGTTGAGAAGGTGGTGTTCGGTCAAAGGTTGGACTCAATGATCTTGGAGGTCTTTTCCAGTGTAATGATTCTATGACTCTGTGAAAGCAAACTTGGAGTAGAGTGGTGATAATGATGTGGCCAGTGCTGTGTTGCTAGGCTGACATCCTTTTGTGTAAGCATAACCTGGTTCCATTTCTAATTCTGCCTGACACTAAAAAAAAAAACTACCAAAACTCCGGTAAAAGTAGAATAATTTGTTAAATAACTAGTTTGAAAGTAATCACTTCACTCTTTTGGCGATTGACATTCTTTCAATGGATTTCCTCACACATCCAGTAATCTCCTGAAGAAAAATGTGATTTAGGAAACGCGACAAGCTGAAAACTACAACTTTACCGATATACTCAACAAATATTGCAGAAAATTAAGTCCTGCTAAAAATGGGTAATTGTAAAAAGTCTTAACGTATAATTTGTTTACGCTACTTGGGACAATAGTTGGATAAAAGATAAGCATAAAAGGGATTCAAGAGAAGATTAGCTCGATTCTCTCTAATTAATTGATCATATATATGTTCAGATATTACCACATCAATTTAATAAAGAAAACTAAGAACTTACAAGTAAAATTGAACTACAGATAACTTATTCTCCCATTATAATTGTTCTGGTTTCCAGCGGGTTATAATGTTATTGCTTAACTGATGCCATTTATTTAGTGATTGCAGTTTCAATTCTGTCTGCAAATACAATATTAACAGTCTTGCCTTGACTGTAACCTTACCCTCCTGGGGACTATTGCCCCTAAAAGAAACTCTGTTAAGGTTTCTTTCTCTCAGAAACTCTATTTTCTGTATTTTATATTTCTAAGTATGCACAGCAGAAAAAAGTCAAGCCCTGCCAGAGTAGCAAGAGTCTTACTGTTCCCATGCAATCTCTCCCCTGACATTTTACACCATGTAAGTTTACTGCCCATCACTGGGGCATTTGCCTCCCCAGGATATCCAGGCATCAGCAATATTTCTTGTAATTACAATGTCTTTGCATTTAGGAGCATTTTAACATGACCTTTAATTTAAACAGGTCTATAGTTGTCTAGATATGAAAACATGGTTATAGCCATCAAGGAGAAAAATATTGACATTTAATGGTTGGTTTGTAGAGCACTTTTTTTCTTTAGTCTTGCTCTTCCCTCATTACATTGCCAGTGACGACGGAGTCCATTAAAGCTGTGTACGCAAGAAAATTGAATGAACTTAGATAAATTTGATCTGCCCTCTTGTGTAGACAGTCTTAGTTTGGAGAAGAGTGTCTTATAACAATTTAGGAAAAATAAACATAAGCCATCTTTATCCAGAGAGGAGCTTGCATTGATTTAGCTAAATCACTTTCTAAAGCTTTTTTCTTTTCCTGCAGTGTTGCAGTTCCCTTGTGTAGAGAAGAACTTAACTAGATTGTCTTTTGCCTTCACAACATTAGGAAACTTTCCAGAAGGTCTCTTTCCTACCTATGTGCAACCATGGTTGTCAGTGCAGACTGGGGAACAAGACGCTGGACAGCAGTGCTGTGGAAAGACACCTGGGGGTCCTGGCTGGTGGAAAGTTGAACATGAGCCAGCAGTGCCCTGGCAGCCAGGAGGGCCATCCCTGTCCTGGGGGCATCAGGCTCAGCATCGCCAGCCAAGCAAGGGAGGGGATTGTCCTGCTCTGCTCTGTGCTGGGGCAGCCTCACCGCGAGGGCGGGGGGAGTGTTGGGGGCCACAAGATAAAAAAGAGATGAAGCTGTGAGAGAACATCCCAAGGAGGCCATGAGGATGGGGAAGGGCCTTGAGGTGAAGCCGTGTGAGGAGCAGCTGAGGGCACTGGGTCTGTTCAGCCTGGAGGAGACTGAGGGGAGACCTCAGTGCAGTCGCAGCTTCCTTGTGAGGGGAAGAGGAGGGGCAGGCACTGATCTCTTCTGTCTGTTACCAGTGACAGGTCTTCAGCATCCTCATGGGGGAAAGTGAAGGGGCAAGTACTGATCTCTTCACTTTCATGACCCTTGACAGGGTTCAAAGCAGCATCATGAAGCTGAGTCAGGGGAGGTTTAGCTTGGATATCAGAAAAAGGTTCTTCAACCAGAGGGTGGTTGGGCACTGGAACAGGGGAGTGTTCCAGAGCCCAGCATGGAACAGGGAAGTGGTCAGAGCATGAAGCCTGACAGAGCTCAAGAAGTGTTTGGACAATGCTATTGGACTCATGATGTAATTCTTGGGGTGTCCTGCTCAAGTCTGGGAATTTGACTCAATGTTCCTCATAGGTACCTTCTAACTCAGCCTATTCTGTGATTCTTTGTATTTGAGGTGAGGAGAAACAGATGCCTGAGATGAATCAATAATTTCTACTATATATATGTATAGTAGTAATTTTATTTACCTATATATATTTATTTATTTTGTAAAATACGGGGGTTTTGTTATTTTTAAATGCTTCTATTAGTTGGACTACAGAAAATACAAGTTGCAGAATGTATTGAAAATAAGGTCAAACGTCTGCAGGGAACTTTTATATGGCAGGCAAATCCACTTGCCTAAAGACCACTGAACTGAATAGAATTTTAGTTTTTGACCAAAGAGCTCTTTCTTCAAGAATCATGAGGTCAAACCTTTGGGGAGAAAGCCTTAATACTTTGCATATCGGGATACTAAACAGATATCTCTTCTAAGGTGTGTAGGTCTGTTCCCCAAAAGTGTAGTTTTATTTCATGGACTTGATTCTTTAAAATTGTCTCTCTCATCAAAAGTATTTTGTTGTTGTTTGGTCTTGCTTTGTTTGTTTAATTTTAGATGATTTCCTGTGATTTCTTTAACAATCCTACAAATAATTAGGTCTCAAATGAAATGCCTTGCAAATACATGTATAAACGGATTCTAACGGCAGGCATATTTCTGTAGTAGACCTTTACTACTTATAAAATTAGATGGTTTTAAAACTAAAAGCACTTAGGAGTTGAGCATAAAAAAATATAGAGTAAAAGTTGCAATCTTATAGAAAGAGAAAAGGTCTTATTTAAATATTTGTGTATCTTTCAAGTTACTAATTCAAATTTTGACATCATATTCTGGCCAATAATGCAATTTTAGACTGCCTTAAGTCCTGCCATTATATAAAAATAATATCTGATGTAATATCTGGATGATGTTCATTTAAAGATGTTAACAACAGAGGGATCTGCTTGAAAATCAAAAGAGTAGGCTACTGGTCGTCTTAAAGTGCAGTTACCAAACCCATGGTAACTAACTCACAGGTTAATGGGCTGACATTTGTCTAATATATTTGTAAAGCCATCATTTTGCTCTCTAAACACGTTTAGTCACTGCTAAATTCATAATAAAAGAAGATTGACTGATACTGTCATATAATTAGTAGAAAATACATTGTCTCACGAATTAATTGCTCTTGGAAGATGCACACTTCTGCTAATGAAAGCTAAGGGTGAGGTGTTCAAATTTTTGACTCCAGGTACTTTAATGTGTTTTAAGTGGGAGGATATGTCAATAAAACGAAAAATTGGCTTCAATTGTGTTACTGTGTTTTCAAAACAATTTCTGAAATGTTTTTGAATGCTTTGAGATGCTCTAAGTTTATGTTTTCTAAGTGAGATGGATTCCTGATATGACAGTTATCAATGAGGTTGCTCTCCAAATGAAGGAGAACAATTAGGTACAAACTATGGTGCTACAGCTTACGGGCAGTGTCTTTTCCTCTTCTAACAAAGCCACTTTTTCAAATGCCGCTTGACACAACTGTTTGCTGGTTCTTAAAAACATATGTACTATTTTTCCTTCCTTACATTCTCATATTGTGCGCTTCATAGTTAAAAGCATCCTCATTTTGTCCCTGTCCTTGGATCTCACTTCTGTCAGTAAAGCACATGTGCTACAGGCTGAGGAGAAGTGGCAAAGCTAAACTCAATTATTTAGCAAGCTGTGTAGCACAGCTGCTTGTGAAAACATTTTTATCTTTGAGTAATACAATATCACAAAAAGTAAAATACAAAACCATATTAATTTGACACCATTTTGTTTCAGAGTGATGGAAAAGACTGGAGAACACTGTTAATGTTTTACTTACTAATCTTCTGTTGCATTAAAATTCAGAATTAAATATGTCATAGAATAAAATATTTAAATTCACTATTCTCCTGGGATTTTTCCCACAACAAATTATGCCTAAGGTCTGTTGTGGTTTGGCAAATGTTGTAGACATACAGAGTAAGTTTGCCTTATGGAAGGATAAAGATATCCCTCCCTTATAAAGGGATAAAGGTAGCTTAGCCTGATAGTTATCCCTGCTGTTTTTATAGTAAGTTTAAACTAAGACATCAAAGGAGATAGATTCGGTTAAAAAAATAAATTAAATAATAGACTGGCATTTAAATAACTGAAGTACCCTTTTCAAGTCTGATCTATTTCAGCCAGAATAGAGGTCAAAAGGATGGTTTAGTTCTTGATAACATGGGCAGTATCACAGTCTTTCCATAAATTCAGGCTTTTGTCATAACTGCTTATTTGGCAACTTATGTTCTCCAGATTCCAGTTAAGTAGTTAATTTGTCACAAGATTTTTTTTTTCCCTTGGTTATTAAAAGCTGTCTCTAGCTACAGCTTTTGAAGTATACTTTGATTTAAACTAATAGAGTGTGGTGACAGTAATTAATTAAGAAATGATCTGATGAAACAAGCAGGTGCTTCTTCTTGGCCTTGCTTTTGTGATTCAAGTCTGTTGTGTTTGCTCCCCATCTTGTCATTCTCTTGTCAGCACTGTTTCTATGCAAAGTTGGAGTGGCTGTAACTCTCGACCTGTGATCACTGTAAACCCTTAAAGCTCGAACAATTTCACATTCTGTTCCAAATTCATTCATCTGATTAATTAATTCAGTACCATCAATTTCCTTTATTGATAAGGTCTCATGATTACACCTTTCTTGGGCACCATAAAGGCTGCACGCACAGTATTCTTGAACAGCTAATGTGAGAATTCATTAATTTTAATTTATATATATATTAGCTAATTTTTAAAGTACAGCTTAATGAATTACATTACATTCTGGTTTTGTGTATTTTACCACCAAGTCTGCACTTACTTTTTCTTGAGAAAAATTTCTACTTTGCAATTTTGTAATAATTAAACTATGTGCTGATATAAATTTTTTTTAGAAAGAGCTAAAACAGTTGTATTATTTTTATAAGTTATTGTTTATCATGACATGAGAATAAGCAATTGAGTTTGATTCACACTTCTTCAAAGAATTTATAAATTTATATTTCTAGGAGAATCCTTAAGTAGTGTCTAGTGGCATAAGAAAATAAATCCTTTTACAAGAGGAAGAGTGAGGACAGATAACCTGCCAAAGGTTCACTCCCTGGTATTGTGGGAGAAGAATGGATATGCATGACATTCCTTTTCAGATTCTTACTGATTCATCCATATCAACTGCTTGATGTCACAGGTTTTGGGGGGAGGTACATTGAGATTTCACCCCAGAAGCTGTTTCAGGCTGTTGCAGTCAACTACTTTTCAAAGAATACAAAAAAGTCATTAGTATTTCCTTCTGAATTCCCCTAGTGGACTCCTGGTCCCATAGCTTCTTGCTGTGAGAAAAACTTTCTTTTCTGTGGAGTGTGAAATTTATGGCTTGTCGCTGTTATGATACCATGGCTGTGGTAGGGTTTTGGGTTGGCTTGTTTCTTGTTTGCTTTCTATAGTGGGAAGGAATTGAGATTGTTTATTGCCTGGTGGCCCAAGGAGAATCGCTGGTTTTGCTTTCACCTGTAGAAAATCCACACTTTACATTTGGCCTCAGCAAGGGTTAACCCTGGTTTGTTTGTTCTTTTCTGCTGATAAGGGAGACAGAAAGGAAACTGAATGGTTTATATGACCTGAGCTGAAGAAGAAAAGTTTTTTGTTTTCTACTGTTGTTGCTGTTGCTGTTGGAAAATTGTATTGTCAGTTCTTCCTGCCAGCAAGGTGGTGAATGTGCTGTTATCCCCTTCTGCCAGGGAAGGAACATAACTGGATGTCCTCTAGCTCTGAGTCCAGGAATCTACACTTCAATTTCAGTAGACTTGTTTTCTGAAACTTTATCTAATGGATATCCTGAATCAAGGATTCAGGACAATGGCTGAAATGGAGCCATTTATTTCTAAAGTCAGATCACCAATGTAAGCTCTCAGTAACTGTCTAACATAGTGTTCAGTGAAAGTAATATGTTTGTACGTGGTAGGTCTTCTGGCTTGCAGTTTGCTTTTTTCCTTTTTTACTGGTTTTGAATGGTGTTGGGTGCCTGCATTTCATAATAGACCTTGGTTTTAATTCTTTTGTGTAGTAACTGTTTAGGCTATGAACTTCCCTCCTGTTTTATCATGTTATCTTCTGTAAAAAGGTAAATCTGCTTGAATTGCTGAATTTCACTTCTTTGAGTCAAGATATATTTGGAGAAGAAAGGAATAACTTGGTAAGGTCACAGATGACCTCAAAACACATGATAAAGAAAGGACCACTCTTTTGGGCCGTGGGAAATTAAACAGTTCTTTTCACCCAGTAAAAATAAATTCCTTAATAACAAATTGTGTAATGTTATTCCTAAGAGTTTTTAGCCTATACTATATAGGAATATTAAGAGGATGCCAAATAGAGATAAAAGAAGTAGATAAGGCTTAAGACAAATGCATAGCATCCCAGATGTGTCTCACCAGGACTGTTCAGAGAGGACATCACCTCCCTGCACCTGCTGGCAATGCTCTGCCTGACAGAGCTCAGGGTGCAGGTATTCGAGTGTTTTGAGTCCTTGCTGCAGACACTGCCTGCTGTAGTATCACCTGCATGTGCCTCTCTTCATTCTGCAAGCATTCAGGAGGACTCTCTCTGATTACATTTCACTGGCTTTTTTAAAAAACAGACCAAGTTGTGTACAATGCCTTAGAATAATAATTGTGATGGGGATTTAAGATATTAAGCAACTGAGTACCCATAGACAAGATCATATAAAAATAAAAAGGGAATAAACTATTAAAATTGACTCAGACACACAGATATGCACTGTTGTATGTCATGCCGATTACTTTGGAAAGATATTTTACTGTCTGAACTAATGTGCTTGTGGAAACAGTGATAAGAAAAGTAAAGATGGGTTCTCATTTTAAGGAGAAAGATTAGCTCAGGTGTTGAGGTGAGAGAACCATTAAATTCATTGTAATTCTATTCACTAAGATCTCAATTCACTGTATTTTTTTTTAAAAAGGTCTTTCTATTGTCTGTTAACGTAGACATTAAAGCAGGTGAATGAAGCTCACTTTCTCCATTCTCCTTCCCTGAGGGTTAGTTTATTCTTTTCCACCGTCTCCGTTTCTTCCAAAAAGTACCAAAACATTTCCCTCTTAAATGAGTTCTAGCAGGGGACTAAAAAGAAGAAAATTAAAGAAAACAAACTCAATCAATAATGAATAATGGAGAAATAAATATTTTCTTCAGTATTTGCTAGTACTTTAATCATCTAACCATTCACAGCCCTACCAAATCTCTAATGTGGACTTAGTTCTTCCGGATTCTTTTCTTTACTAATAAAGTATATTACTCAAGTTTTGACATCAGTGTAACATTAGGAAACACTAATTTTTATTTTTTTCTTGGTTCAAAACCCTAGCAGTTCAAGTTGAAGCTCTTCTAAAAGATGGTGTGGTGGTTTATTTTAGTTTAATTTGAGGGTTTAAGTCTTTATTTCTAAGAAATATCTTAAGTATGAGAATTCTGTAAGAAGTTAAATGGAGGGATTGTATTGTTCATACACTTCAGTGTCTGCAAAATCTCAGTTTACAAGGGTAAAGTTTTTTTCATCCGTTGCTTTCAATAAAGTGTAGGGGAAAATTTTCTAGAGCTCGTCTACAAAACTATGAATTACAGAAGTGCCATAAAATTTAGAGGGAAAAAAATAAGAAAAAGTATAGTCAAATCACCTAATTTTATTTTCAAACATGTCATAGTTATTTTGGACTTTCACTTTTTGGCCCTTGGATTAAATTAAATCAGCTTCAAAATCTAATTCCAAATAAGTTTTGTGTGATAGCCTCAAAATGTCAAAGTGTACAATTTGTATCGTGTGTTCAGTTTTGCTAAATTTACATCTTAATTTACATCTTAAAAGAACTGTGTTAGTTATTTGAGAATGAAGTTAAAAACTGGTGCTTAAAACTACTTTAGACACCTTAATTTTCTGCTTGAACCAGGGTAATGTCTGATATGGAGACAAAGAATTGGTAATCATTAAATGAAGCAAAACCTCATGCAGAATACTTACTCGAACCTTTTGTAATCTTTCATAAGGTCCTTATTATTTGTAAATTAAACCATAAGCATTTTGTGTCCGATTGTTCCAGTGGAAGGGAAAATACTGTCGTCTGATGGGTGGGTGTTTATTGGGCATGGAGAGGGTGGCAGTGCTGCCATGGACTTCACTGCCCCAAGGTTTTGCCTCCCTAGCATCAAATCGTTCTGGCTGAGGCGCTTCAGCTGAGCTGAGTGATTAACACAGGGTCTTTGCTTGTCTCACTGAGCTCCCAAACGCTGCTTCCTCTAAGAATCAGGGAAGAGCCACAAAGGAAGAAAAGTTTTGCAAAGATTTGCTTGTGGACTCTGCGTCCCTGCTAAGGCTGGATGGATGTCAGATGTGCTAAGTAGGGCACATCACCCTGGGTACCCCGGTGGGGCAGCTGCTGCCCAGCAGGGGCCTCTTGGCAGTTAGACTTGTCACTGGTGGACTCCCTTTGCTGCTGTCCCAGGGAAGAGATTTTGAATTTAATAACCAGAGGAGTTTGTAAACCACTTTAAAGTAAGGTGCATAACCTTTTGAGAACAAAAACACCTGTTTCTTCTGGGCCTAATTAAAAAATATAGTCATGTCTAGCTTGTATTTTTGTAAACTATTTTTGATTCATCACAAAAGAGTCTTAAAAATGTTTTAGTGTTAAGGAGATGGGGCAAGAATGGAAGATTCGTTACCTAAAGTGAATTACAACATCAGATCACATAGTACTTTGTAGAAGTTTGAAAATTTGAGAGGACTACTTAATTTCTTTTTAATTAATTAACATTTAGATTTCACCAAGGATTAGAAGTTCCATGGGGAATTGTTAAAATTGTTCCAATCCAATTAATTCTGGGTAATAACTGGAATAGGTAGTAGCAACATCATGACGGGTCTATGGTTTCAAAAGAGTGTTAAGTCTCCAATCTAACAAATATTTAAATCTGTGCAAAGTACAAAACTCTGCCTACTGAGATTTTAAATCAAATTCAGTGACTTCTGTCCCCAGTTAAACGATCCTGCTGGTACATGATGTTTTAAATACATAAAGTTTAATATAGGCAATATAACCAGTGCTATTTCAAAATGTACACCTCTCTAACTAGCCAAATAATGATAATATTTTGGTATTTGTATAATATTAAACTACATATCATGAAAATCTTGCTTTCTTAGCAAATACTGGAAAACATATTTCAAGTCCCAAGTAATCAAGATACGATACACACATATTCCAGAGAAGAGACACACAGTGAAACAAAACCAGTTATTGATAGTAGTGGATATTATTTCCTGTGAATTTAGGCTCTGTTTGATTTTTAAGGTTTAAAATGCCATTTCCTTTAGGCTTGTTAATGCTGGCTGTTTTGACCTAACTATCATAAGGGCTTAAGTTTTCTTAGCAGCAGCAATTGAGCTCATTCTCTTTCTTTCTTCTTACTGTTGTATTCATCCACGGGTTCAAAATAGTCCAGCCCTCTCTTGCTCTCATAGCATTTCCAAGGTATTCAGCTGGATTTTTATCACAGTTCTGAAAAAGATGAATGGATAGAGCACTTTGTCAATAACTTGTATTGTCCTCCTAACAATACATGTTTTGCTTATGTTACTTGATCTTCCAGCTGTGGGATTCAGATATAGAATTATGGCTAAACAAAGCATACTAGAATTTAGTATAAAACACATGAAACTATTTTGAGACAGGGTATTTTTATGCAGTGAATCTGTTGTTCTTGGGTATAATTATACTGAAACTAGTACTGTATCAGCCTACAATATCAGAATAAATCAAATGACACATATCTTCTGGATGCCATTTAAAAATGGTTTGTTTCTTTATGACACTTTTGGTTACATGACTATATATTTACTCACTAAATTTATGCAACCAAGTATTTATTTCTAGGATTTTTAAACCCCAATCATTTTCCTTAGTGTATATGTCATCCTCCTCCCATGCAGAAAGATCAGGGAGTGGGGCTGAAATTACAGTAATAGAGTTAGTCTCTCAATATAAAAATCAGTGTGGTTTTCATCCTTTTCAATGATGACTTTTGAAATCGGCTCCAAGAAAAAGCTTGATATTTGCAAGACTATTCTGTTGATTGCAGTTTAAGCCATGTAACCTTGCTGTTGCACATTTCATTTTGTAAATGCACTTATTTCACCTGTAGCCTGTTTGGTAAAATATTAAACCAGTTATTATCTTGTTGCCACATGGATAATATTTGACTCGTATATGTTTCATAAGGCATACATATTGTGGTACCAGTAGGGAAAGACATGGTGTGGGAAGCCTGATGAAAATTGGTGAGAGCATCACCACCAACTTTCTCCTGTTGCCCAAAGGAGGAAACCATGCTGCAGGCACAATCCTAGTAAAAACTGGATTAATTCTGCCTGGATTCTGTCTGTGCTATGTCTCAGTCATTAGAGAAATTAATTCTTTCCTTACCTGCTTCAGAAAGTTAACTGTTGTCTTGGAATCGCTGCAGATTCTAAGCTCAATGACATTTCTTCTATGTAAAAGTGCTGTTAGCCATCTTAGTGCGAAGAGGTCTTGTTCTCTGTGATCCATCTGTTTTTTTTATGCAAGTCAGTGACAGCTTGGTTTGCAATTCATCATTTATTCACCACTTATAATGCTGCCTTGCTGATGTCCATTGTGAAATGTCTGAATTAACACAAACCTGCTGTTAAGGTTGTCTGGCCAGTTACAAATATGGTATGTCTAGATTCAGAACAGACATCGACTTTAATCAGCATTTTAGCTCTATTTTTAAGTTAGTACATGAAGGACAAACATCAGCTCTTCAATCCATCTGTCTTTTTGAGTACAAAACAGAGCTGACCATGACTTATTGCTTCCTTTGCTAAACACTGTTGCAGGTATTTCTGAAGGAGACCAAAAATTTAAAATAAAATAGGATATACTTTCTCTGATGAATTATTTAAATAAGGAGTCATTAATGGATTATTCTGTCCTCAGTCAATGCATACATTCATCCACTGTGAGAAACAGCATCTGGATGGAATATACTTTGGAACACATAGCAACAAGAACATTGATGTGTTTGTGCCATCCTGGCACAAAAGCCTGTGAGTACAAAAAGAGTTAAAGCTGCTTGTGCGGTACCCCAGAAAAATTCAGGTGTCAGTGGTTACTGGACAGAATATGGAAAATGTTGTGGCAACAAACACGCTTGAAAAAATGACCAGAGTGCATCAGTCCAGCCAGCAATCCAGTGTTTGGTTTCTCATAGATGCTGAGCTCTTCGGTAACAGTTATTGCTACTGGCAAATCCTCTTTTGCTGCATGACTGTCTGATCCTGACCTCACCATAGCTGGAAGTTCTGTATTTTTCTTTTGCCTGGACAATGGCAAAGTTGTCTGTTGAGCCCACAGGGCAGTTCAACCAGTGCTACACAGAGGGCTGCAGCCCATCTTCCATTCTGTACACAAGTACACACAGGATATCCGTGAAATGCAAAATCAAATTATTGATCTCTGACTTCAAGGCATGTAATGGTTTGGGCTTAGGATACAAGAAAGCTCATCATGCTATAGAATGAGGGGTGAAGATGAGAGTTATGTGAGACCTGTGATCCAGCAAAGTAGCATGGCAAGATTGTGGTTTGTGTGCAAAATTACAGAATGTGTGATTATACAGGCATAAAAATTATAGAATGATATGTAATCATGTGTACTCCTAAGTGTATAGGCACTATGGACATATATATGCGTTCACATATATGAGTTCTCCCTGCAAAATAGAAAAGATAAAGAAAGAGGAATGAGCACAGCTATCTTAAAACACTTTGGAAAGGTGTTCATGCACTTTGGGTATGAGAACTGTTTAACAATCAGCTTGAAGAAGAGGGACTTAGAAACCAGAAGGTTAAACACATAGACAAGTTTAAATACCCTCAGGTACTTGTTATACGCTACTTTAGAATAATAATGCTTTAACCAGCAAATATTCAATAGCTTATGAGACAGATCGTTTCATTGTGACGTGAAGTTAATAAAAACGTTCTCTGAGAAGCTAATTGCCTACCGGTAAATTGCTGTTTAAGTAAGACTTGCCGTTGCATGAGAATTTATAACAACATTCTACACCACTCCTGGTGATTTTAAGATTCCCAGTGTACTGGATGTGATAACGTATTATGCAGGCAGAATTCTCTTCCCTTCTGGATGGTGCTGTGTATAACTATATTGTCCTTCGAGACGACTTCTCCTGCAGTTTCTGGTCTTGCACTGCTCGGCAGCCTGCTGCAGATAAGAATGAGTGATGATGCCCTAGATTTTAATGGAAATTTTAGAGCGCGTGCACTGGTAGGGTGCAGTCTTCACCAGAGAAAAATGAGCTGACTTGCAGGCATGAGGGGTCATCAAGAAAGATAAAGAAATCGAACATATACTCCAGCCTAGGCAAGGCGTTTTAAAGGATATTATGGAAATGAGGAAGAACTAATTTAATTTTTATTATGTCACTCCATTTAACTTTAAGATACAAGGTCAAGGTACTGTGTTTTTTGTGATGATCAAAGATTTGGGATGTTCTTTTTGTGGGAACCAGTGAATGTTTATGTTTTAAAGCATGAATGTGACAAAGAATTGAATTTGGAAGCATCAGAATTATGTAGTACCGCTTCCCAAAACCACATTACAGACAAATTGGAATTTAAAGCAATTATCGAATTTTATCTTGACAGTCACATTTCCTTAAGAAGCCTCTCTGTAAAGTTAGCTTGATCCCCAAACAGTAATATATCTTGTTTTTTATGTAAAGTCTATGATACTACATTAATCATGTAGCTTTTCAGCTGCAGCTCCCTTTACAACAAAATCTCAGTGTTTCTGTTCTTATTGAAACCTCATTTGCCCATTAGATGTGAAATTTTACAATGCATTAGGTTTGCAATGCTGTCAAGACTTTCTGAAATTATGATTAATTTGGTGAATTTTTACTCCAAAACCTCATGTAAACATTTTATTTTTAATGAGAAAAGATGATGCTGAATCTCTCCTGCATAAGCACATAAAAATAAACACTGGGCTGAAAATGTTCCAGATGGGCTCATCTTAGAAAGCAGGGATAGCACAGACACGGGAAAGCTTTAACTTTTCTTGCTTTATTTTTCCATCTAAAGACCCAACAAATTCTTATTGAGTCTTAATGTGAAAAATCCACTTCCAGTTAGATTGTCTGTTTGCACTGTGCTGTGACTGATTTTACAACTGCTTGGTAGGTTCATTTGGAGAGGTTTTAACCAAGCTTTTGTTTATATGGATTGCAGTTACTTAGGGTAAACAAGTCCTCCTGATGAGGTCTAGTAAATAATGGTATATCATGGCTTGTTTGTTTTTTTTTGTTGGGTTTTTTTGTTGGTTTTTTTTTTTGTTTGGTTTTTTGTTTGTTTTTTGATGTTTTTGGTTTTTGTTTTGGTTTTTTGGGTTTTTTTGTTGTGGTTGTTCTGTGTTTGTTTGTTTGCTGGGGTTTTTTGGGGGGTTTTTTGTTTGTTTTTTTAAAAATCAGGTGCCTTCTGGAGCAACCACACTCCAAAGCCTAATAATTGCAATAATAATAATAATAATAATAATAATAATAGCTTCTCCCTCCTCCCCCTGCTATTCTCGTGTATAATTCTAATTCTAACTATGACTGCCATCAGCCTGTCACCCAGATTTTATGAAAACCCCCTCTAGCTCCTAGGAGTTGTAAACCATAACTACCCCATTATGTTATTTGTTTTTTCATGTTAAGCACAGTAGATCAGCTGTGGTGCAAAGTAGTGTGTCATAGTGGCTACTGAGGCCACTACAGGTTCTCCTGACTTGCCCTAGTTTGTCAAGGGACTATTTTCGCACTTATGTTATTTCAGCAGTAAATAGGAAGTGTAAAGACAAGCAAAACTCTCTAAAATTTGATTGGGTTATTGACAGAAGTTGATTTGACAGAATCTCATTAATTTTTATTCAATTCATCCTCTCTTCAATCTCAATATTAAGGTTGTGATATAGATTTCTTGTATGGTTAAGGGTTTTTGGGGGGAAGAAATTATGTTTTGGGACAGGAGAGGGGAAATAGGAGATAACTAGAACAGATCGGCTGGTCAGTCAGAACCCTTGGGGGACAGAATATTGGGGTAATGCACCACACCCCAAATATGAGTTCTTATTTTTGAAACATTTCTGCCCTCGTGGTAGTCATTTGGGGTTTTTTTTCTGCATTGAAGATGTTAGTGCAATCAAGGAGTAGAAGATTGCTTGTCTTAAAGCACTGCCTCTCTAAACACCTGTGAGCAGATTTATAGTTGCCTACTAAGACACCACACTTTTTGGAAAACTTGTGCTAGCCAAAGCTGTTTATTGAAATTATTTTTTAATGCTTAACCTTAAGGCTGCTTTTTGGAAAACAGTTTTATGTTGGTTATCTAGTGAGGACTAGAAAAATGAATGGGAATAGCTCAGAGACATCCTAGTCATAAAAAGAAAGCTTGATAGATGCATTCCACAGAATGAGGTAGAAAGGGTCTCCAGGATAAAAAAAAAAGGGCTTAAAAATTAAGCCTTTTCTTAAGAAATGTGGCTAACAATATGTATGAAAACAGTTCAGCAATAGGACAAGGGACATTTTCATAGCAAAATTCAGAGGCTGAAAATTACATAAAGGTAACCAGAGGATGCCAGTAATACAGACTTGAGGTTTTAATTACCTTAATTCAAGAAGGCAATTCTGAGATGCCTCGATTTCAGAGGAATGTACATTTTAAAATGTCAGGAAAAAGATATGAATAATGGTAACACTGTACCGTTCTATATCCAAATACAAACACACAGTTATGATATAAATGCCTTGTTGCATCAGTATAAGCTACCCTTATGTACTGCATGCATGAGTAGAACTTTTATTAAACTCATATAAATGCAGTCTTAAGTTGTTTTAGCAGTAGGGAAATTTGAAAATCTAGTCAGTGTTGGAAGAGACCTTTGAAAATAGGTCAGAGAAAATAAAAATAAGCAAATGAAAAAGTCCTAAATTTGCTATTCTGTTTTCTTAAATATGTATAAACAAACATCTATAAACATTTTCTTAGGTCTTCAGTGAAGAAATAACATAGCAGTGACTTGATTGAGGCAATTCTGTTGCCTGTTGTGGTTTTTTGTCTTGTTGTAAAGAGAATGCACATCCTTCTAAATTATCACTGGTTAATTTCTGTAACATGTAAAATTTCTGTAAAACTCCAGAACTAGATACTATTCTTTCCAACACATTGACACATTTGGTACAAACTAGTAATGCAAATGAGGAAGCAGCACAAACACTCCATCCATCTTTCCCAGGGAGCCAAACAGGACGGCGTATGTGTTAACACTGTGAGTCATGAGTGTGAAAGACGTTTGCTTCTCGCCTGTGTCCGAATTTTTTTGTCCCTTGCTATTTCTAGAATTTTCTCTGAGATCAATGGAGAGAATAGTTTGTCTTTAAAGCCTGATTTATTTACATGTTATCTTTAGCTTAGCTGAAGTCCCGAGAAAAAGAGAGATTTCAAATCTTGGCAAAGGTAAGGTAAAGTAACTGGAAAGGGTATGACCATAGTGGAGGGCTTTTATGTCTTGTGACTTTATTGCTCTTGCTTCCCCTGGCACGATCCTTCTATGCTGCCTGACAGACAAAATAAAAGTATGACAATGGAAATGAGGTGTAAAAGAGAGGATAATATTTGGAGACTGAAGAGATGGGGTAAAATTTTATAATTTAATGTATTTTTTTCAATTTTCAGCTAAAGCAAAGATAACTCGTTTTGTTCCACTAGCAAGTAAGCTCTCACTGATTCAGAATTATCCAAATGCTTCAAAACCTGACACTTACTTAAACAGCTCATCCATTTTTGTTAGACTTAACTCTGAATTGCAGTACATTTACAGTGATTCAAGGAGTAGGTTGAGCAGAACTTTTTTTCACCCTTTCTTTCTGGGGCCTGTAAGTTGAGAAATTACAACAGAATGTGCATTTCTGTGAGCAAAAGTTCCCTTTTTCTCTTAAAAAAAAAGTAGAAGTGATTTATCATAATTTCAAATAAGAAAAGTCGGCAACACTGTTCTTGTTTTGGGATGACTTTCTGTTTTATATTTATAGATCTGTTTCATATCATGCCCTCCTCTTAGGGTTCAAAACACTTCACTTTAAACCCTTTCTTTTTGTCTGACTTAAGTTTCTAGTGGAGATCAGGAATACTGAGGAAAGAGTATTTTGAACATGAATCTCTGTCTAAAGGAATTGTGCTGTCTAGTGTCTCTAGGGTGTCTTGAAGAGTGTACATTATTTACAAAAGCTGTGCTCTCATTTAAAATCTCATTGCATTATGCATGTTATCACTGACAACACTTCTGGGAAGTATCCTCCTGCCATCACTCCTCTGTGGTTATTTACCCAGACAAATGGATATCTTGATTCACCACTAAAACAATGAATTATATAACTTCAGTCTTTTCAGATTTTCTAAGATTTTTTTTTTTGCATTATTTTTCACTAGTATTGGGAACTAGGATATTTTAAACAAAAAAAAAACCCTCCAAACAAACAAAAAATCCCCACAAATGAACAAAACCCAAAACCAAACACCAAGAAAGTTTGGGGTTTTCATCCTTTTACTTCACATAATCCTCTTTAGTTCTATACCCTTCAGAAAAAACATTGAGCCTAGAATAAGGAAAAGAGGGGATCTCATTCATCTGAAAGGTGTGACTACATCATATTTTGCCTTATAGCCTGTCTTGTGAATGTCCAGTTTCACATAAAAGAAACAGTGCAGAACCTCATTGAGCTCAGACTCCTCTCACCTCCATTTGCAGGTAGCTGTTTCTTTTCTTTCCAGAACTCACTGCATCTTTCTTCCTGTCTGAGGGTTGATGTTTTGTTAATAAGAAATATGTAAAGAGAGTGGAGTTTGACAATCACAAGTGTCCTTAAGTGGGAAGTAATCAGGATTTAGAGTATATCTATCATGCAAAGTGAAACACCTGAGATGCTTCAAGACTGGCTCTCATAGAAACAAGTATGTGCTTAGGATATTCCCAAGGGTTTTGGCACATAGAACAACAAGGAAAATCTCAGTGTACGTCTTCTGCAATTACAACTGATTTAGTCTGCTTTTAATGATACCCTTTCTTTCCTTTTTTGTCTGGTTGTCTGTCTGGGATGATGCATTTTAGTAAATTCATTACAAATGTACAAACTCATGAATACTTTTATGGACTGTAATTTATCCTGGCTTCCTATCTGTCTTTATGCAAAGCAATAGTATTTACATCTCTTTGATATTATTTGCTCTTTTCTGATATATAGCAATTAATTATAAGAAAACACTTTAATTTTGCTCAAGGATATGTATATGAAAACTGCACATTCAGTAATTATGATGGTCTAAGCATTTTCAGATGGGAGCTTCATAACAATGTTTTATTTTGAGACTATAACTCCTGGCAGACTCAAAGTAGGTGATTTCTGGAAAAAAAAAATAAAAATATTCCTTGCCTCCTGGAAAGCCGAGAGCAGAGAAGCCACAGAGAGGTGGCTGTGAACCTTAGATGAACCAGTTTTCCCTCATGCCTGCAGTAGTTTAAGCCTCGTGCATAAAGTGCCTCCAACCTCCCTGAGCGCAGAGTGAGGGTCAAGAGTTCTGCTGAGAGTTCCCTTTCTGGTTTTTTCTGGCATGGCTGGACTGGGAGGACTTGGAGGGACTTCTCAGCCTCTTTTCCTCTGTAAATGGAGCTTGTGAGATTTCATTGTCCGTTTTCAGTCTGTGATTACCCTCCAATCCCATTTTTGATGTCCGTCTCCATGCCCAGAAAAGTTATTTATAGGGGTGGATTCTCTGAGGCATGCATACTCAATCCTGTGGCCTCTAGTGATTCTGCAGAAAAACAGAATAGTGAAGAGGATTTTATAGCCAAACAAATATTTTCCTCATTAATGTTCGAATTTCATGGCCAGACTTCTACACAACCTATGCAATCTATGAGGTATATTTGGTGTGCAGTACCACAGTGAATTGAACAAAAATACTTTTTTGAATGTTAAAACTCCAATGACACACAATTACGTGCAGTTAAAGAAATAGCTTCATCAGAATTATTCAGAAAACTGTAAAGACATCATTCTGACCAAAATATTTGTAAAATATGCTAAGTACAGTTAGAGCTATTAGCATTTTAAGGGACAAAATCAGGTTTGAAGGCTGCAAAAAAATCTGATTTATGTTGTTTCTCCTATTTCCCACTGATTTATTAAATTATTAGCAATATCTAGCTTTATCTAACTTCTTAACTGGAATTTTAGTGATTGACTGAAAAATTCTGTCGATCTTTTCCCTTTGGCAAAAAATGAAAGTATTTCTTTTGAACCACAATAAATTTTTCTATAGAGTAACAATTTTTCCTGCTGTGAGGCATGCTGCAATAAAGAAAATAACTTTATTAGTTCTGTTTAAATATTGAGTAGATTTCTAGTATGGTATTAATTCTGGTGACATTTGCATCTCTTTTTTCTTATTGTAATATTTTTAGTATAGATACCAAATAAGCAGACAAAATCAATTATATATGTGGACTCATTTTTAAACTCATTTCGGGAGAGGCTGATGTGCACCAGAAGACTCCATTTTTTGTAGCAAAACTTACTTTGCACTTGGATTTTTTTGAGGGGTTGAATTGAAGGTTTTTACCTATGCCAGTTATTTCTTGGGATGTACTGTTCTTTTGTCATCTTGTTATAAAACATAGTAATTTAAGTTACCTAACATGATATTATATTTTTTTTAACAAAGAATTATTTGAAAAGCATGTATTTATTTAAAGCAAAATTTAATGCTGATTGAAAATAGGTCCCAGCATAGAAATGCAATATAAAATGTAAATGTAGAAATTTGTGGATAAAAACAAGGGGGCTCCCCAAAATTCCCTAGATAAAACTACTAGTTTTGTAAAACATATAAATTTTTCTGTAAGTTTTTTCATGTAGCACCCTGCAAAAAAAAAATTAAAAATAGAATGCATTGATCAAGTTGTATTTCTATATATTATAACACTTTTACAAACTGTATTCATGCTTTCTTAAAATAACAGTGTTAATGTGACAGCATTAATATAGCATTGGTATATAGTTCTCATTCTCAAATGATTGTGTGGATGGTGATTGGATGTCATAATAGTGAGCTGTAAATGGCAGTGGTTTAATTCTGCCTTGTCTTCTCTAAACGTAGGAAACTGTACTTTGTTACATAGTGTTTGTACTTTAATACTAGAGTTATAAAATCATAGAACATCCTTAGTTGGAAGGGACCCACAAGGATCATTGAGTCTCAGTCTTGGCCCTGAATGGGGCAGCCCCAAAGTCGCCCCGTTGTCCGAACTTGAATCTGCCAGGCTGGTGCTGTGACCGCTGCCCTGGGGAGCTGTTCCAGTGCCCAACCACCCTCTGGGGGAAGAACCTTTTCCTGATATCCAACCTAAACCTCCCCTGACACAGCTCCAGGCCGTTCCCTCAGGTCCTGTCACTGTCACCACAGAGCAGAGATCAGTGCCTGCCCCTCCTTTTCCCATCACGACGCAGCTGTGACTGCACTGAGGTCTCCCCTCAGTCTCCTCCAGGCTGAACAGACCCGGTGCCCTCAGCTGCTCCTCACACGGCTTCTGCTCAAGGTTTTCCACCATCCTTGAGGCTTCTTTTGGATGTTCTCTAATAGTTTAATGTCTTTTTTATATTGTGGTGCTCAAAACTGCTTGCCGAATGAGGGGAGGCTGCACCAGTGCAGAGCAGAGTGGGAGAATCACCACTCTGCTTTTAGAAACTGGGAAGTTTGCAGACATTATGCATTATGCATAGAAAACAAAAAGGATTGTGAATTTTACTAAAGTATGACTCTTCCCTGTACAACCAATGTACATAGAAGTATAAGGGTTATTTTCCCCAAAGCCACTTTGCTGGAATCTAGTTCAGAGTGGTACCAAGTCTCCTCATTGTCTATCACCCAGGGAAGCTGAGCATGTTAAAAATCTTACAGCTTCACATTTCTGCTTTTTACATTTCTGTGGGTCAGATGTCAAGTAAACCAACGATACCATAACCCTTACTAAATATTTCAGTAAAGGAAAATAACCAAGGTTTGGGGTTTTTTTTGTTTCAGTTTGTAACAAATCTATGAAACAGTGACACATCTTCAGAAAGAGAAGTAACATTTCCTGAATTACTTCCTTCCTGGGTCCCCATCCTTACCCTGCAATTTCTCTATTCTCAACACATATTTCTCTCAGATTTGATGCAGTTATTTCCATTTCAATATAACTTCTGGTTGAAGAGGTGAGAAGAGCTGAACCAAAGTCAGTTATGTCCAGCAGAGAGAACCTAGTGCCTATAAAAGTTTGTTTTTATTTCTAAGTCTTGATGTTTTAAAACAGCCTGTTTCTCTTACCCTAAAAGATCAGGATGTAGAGATGCATGTTTTTCACTGAAAGAAAACTTTCTAATGAACATATTGATTTGTATTTTGAAATTGTGTTGCTGTTCTGAGAAAAATGTTAATATTAAATATGCAATGAACATCAGTTCCTGAAAGTCTTACTATGTTTATACTATGAACTACTTTGAAGCAAGCTGATGAATTTAGTAATCAGAAATGAAATTATGGGAATATGTAAATCAGATATCCCTTGAGTAGCAACACTGGCATGCTTAGGAAAGCATTTGAATTAATAAAAGATCATACCCCAATGCTATAATTATGCTCTGAAGGAAGAAGATGGATTCACAGGCTAAGATACTGAAGAAAATAAAGTGTAGCAGAGACCAAGAAACACTCCAGTGGTTGTTGTAGGGAGTAAACCCAGTCTACTTAAAGTAATATGAGACAACTGGGACAGAAACCCTCTCCTCAGGACTAAAAGAGCTAAAGCAGCAGCTCTTAGGAGTCTAGAGTTGATAGAGCTATGAAAGGCAAGGGAAGATCCAGCAAGATCTAAACAGAGGAAGAATGAAGATGCTGTGGTAGCTGATTGCAGACGGTTGGTTTGTTGTCTCTCCCTTGCCACTGACATTCTCCCACCCGTTAATCTTGCTCAGAGGCTTGAGGCAAATGCTGCGTTAATGGAGACAGGAGGAGGAAAAGCAGCAGGTAGACAATTAATTCAGGCTGCCAAAGTCCTCTGGTAAGTTATTTGCTAGGGATTTTTGCATCTGTCTTAAGTTCAGGACAGTTGACCTTATGCTGTATGATCCTTCCAGCACTGGGCAGGGAAATAACTTTGCCGCTATAATCAGATTCCTTCCTTTTCTTCTTGAAAATTGAGTGTTTCTGCTGGCTTGGTTTATTTTGTTCTGGTTTTAACCTAACTGAAATCTCAGGCAGTATTTCAGTTTTGTCTTCCTTATCTCATTGAACCAATACCTGTGGTTTGTTCCTGTTGTAATGCAAGGCCACAATGCAATGATGTATAACAGGTAAATTGCTACGTGGGGCTGTCCATGGTACCTAATATCATTTTACCTTGCACTTGAAGCTCCTCTATGTAAGCCGTTGCAAACCTACGCTGATTACCACTCTTGCCTAGCACAGTAATTTTCCACAACTGGGAAGCCACTTTTATAGCCTGGATATTGCTTAGGATACATTTTTTTCTTTATAACTTGCTACAATTACAGCCAAGTCAGTGTACACTGACCACTAGTCCAAATCTTTTTGCCATCATCTTCTTACAAGCAGGGAAAGTGATATCAGTAGTAAAGATTTTCAATTTTTGTTTGGTATGTGACTAATTTTTAGTTTTCACAGAATAAAAAGTATACAGAAACATTTCATGTGCCTGTCAAAAATACATATTTTTAATATTAGTGATGTAGAGCAAACACACAAGGATTTTTCTGATTGGAAAAAAAAGTATGTAAAACTTTAATTTGCTTTAAAATAAAGTGTAAAAGATATGGATGAAAATTCCAACAGAGAGGGTTGTACAAACAGTTTCAAATACTTGAAGGGGGAGATATCTGCAGTAGCTTGTCTTAACAGGAGGCTAAAAAATTATCAGTACTAGAGAGTCAATATGTATAGCTTATTCAATATTTCCAATCTGCTGCTTTATGTAATGGGCTTGGTTTTTCCATATCCAGAAGCACTGATGAATAGCAATCAATTATTAATTTCAAAAGAAAGAGGTAATATATGCAGCTTAAATATAAGGTTTAGAAGGGAAACAGGCTGCTGAGGCACATGTATTTATTCCAGTGCTGCTGTGTTAATGAAAAGAGATAATACTTTCCAGGTGTAGATTCCATAGGAAAGCAAATTGAAGTTTTCTAGGTTTTGATGCACAGAAGGTATGTAGGAAATAACTTGGGTTATGTAAGGGTCTTGATGGTTCTGTAAGAATCAGGAAAGTCTGTGAAATCATAAAGGTGTAGTAACTATCTGTTTTTAATTGAAAAGAAGAAAAATAAATTGGTTTTAGTATGTCAGAAAAAATGGAGAACTTCATTCAACATTGAGCTGGANATCTGTTTTTAATTGAAAAGAAGAAAAATAAATTGGTTTTAATATGGCACCTAAAATGGAGAACTTCATTCAACATTGAGCTGGAAAAAAAATCATTTTTTTAGCTAAAAATGTTGTTGTGATATTAAGGCAAATCCATCATCATTACTGATGTCCTTGAAAACTTAAGACTAGGCTACATTTGAAGAAACTAGGCTATGTTATTTTTAATATACTGGGACCTATTATATGAGTAGTTTGAGTTGTGATAGGTGGAAAGAGACTGAAAGTGGAGGATGCAATTTTTCTTACTGTTGACATTGTCTGCTCAGTTAGAGCTTTGCAGAGCAGGTAAAATATCAAAATGTTGTAAATACCAGAAATTCTAAATAAATATAGTATCAAATTAGGCCATAGTCTGTTATGTGTAGAGGTAAATTAAAAAGTTGTTTGAATGAGGATTGTCTTTATGTTTTGATGCTACATCAGTATGGAAATTACTATATTACAGTGGCACTCAGTGGCGTGTGCTGCAAAATCAGTGTGTAGGTTTTTGGACTCAGTTGAATTTTGTGTGTTTAACCTGAAGCATTATAGTTAGCATGCAGTAGCAGTGGAGTTTTTGCAGAAAAAAAAAAGTCTCTTCTTTCTCCCTGCAGTATTTCTAAATCGGTTCTAAAATTAAATTGAATTAATATACTAATAAGAAGCAACTGTGTAATTTGGGCTAGAAATACAAAATAGACCTCTGGTCATGCACTTTATAGTTCAATATCGAAATGACTTTCATCACAATTCTGTGTCAAAAAGGGATATGGCCCATTTTAACAATTACCTCTTGCTGGATAAAATGGGAAAATTATGTTCTTTTTTTATATAATGAAGATGATGATTACAATGATTATTATTATTAATCTGCTGAATATCTTCATAAAACCACAAGGATTTAGTTTGATTGCAAAATGTCAGAATTTGAAGACAATACCGTTTATCTAAATAGTTTTTAAGATGACTAAATTGCCAAGGTCAGCTCTCAGCTGAATCAATAATGTATAATTTTTTTCAATGCTTCTAAGCCACAGAGTGTTTTTGTGGTGAGTTGACCTTGGCCGGACTAGTTGGCCAGCAAAGCTACTCTGTCACTCCCCTTTTCAGGTGGATGAGGGGAAGAAAATAAAATGAAAGGCTCATGGGTCAAGATAAATAGAGGGAGAGGTCACTCACCAGCTGCCATCATGGGCAAAACAGATTCAACTTGAGGAAATAATTGGATTTATCAACAATTACATCAGAGCAGGGCAATGAGAAGGAAACCCAAATCTTGAAACACTTCCCTCCACCCCTCCCTTCTTCCTAGGCTTTTCTTCACTCCTGAGTTCTCTACATCCCCACCTCCAGCGATGCAACTGGATGGGGAATTGTGGCTGTGATTAGTGCATCCCACGTTGTCTCTGCTGCTCCTTCCTCCTCAGAGGGAGGACTCCTCACACTCTTTCTCTGCTCCAGCACGGGGTCATTCCCAGAGCGTGCAGTTCGGGAACAGATTGCTCCAGCTTGGAGACACAAGGGCTGCCAGGAGCCTGCTCCAGCATGGGCTCCTCTCTCCATGGGGCCACTGGTCCTGCCAGGAACCTGCTCCAGCACAGATTTCCCACCAGGCCAGAGCCTTTTTTGGGGCATCTCCCTGCTCCAGAGAGGGATCCTCCCTGGGCTGCAGGGGCGCAGCTGCCCCACCATGGTCTGCACCAGGAGCTGCAGGGGAATCTCAGCTCCAGTCTCCTGCCCCTCCTTCTGCACTGACCTTGGTGTCTGCAGGGCTGTTGCTCTCACCTGTTCTCTATCCTCTTTCTCACTTGAATTGCACTGGATTTTATTCCCTTTCTTAAGTATATTATCCCAGAGGTTCTCCCACTGATGGCTCAGCCTTGGTCAGCAGCAGGTGCATCTTGGAGATGAACTAGAGATGCATTTGGAATTATAATTGATAGCAGCACAAGACAGCAGTGGCAAGAGTCTGGAATTACTGTAGCAACCTGAGGCGTGAAGTTACTAAGCCATTAAAGCATAGTAGTCTACTGCTTTTTAAAGGACAGCAGCATAGACTGGAGAATTTGTATAGGTAAAATAATGAAATTTCAACTTTTATCGCTTTATATCTTCTAAAGAATGAATTCATCACTTTCTAAACGGAAGAGACACAGTCAAGGGATTAAGTCTGGAAGAGATTAAAACTTTCAAACAAATCTGGGACTCTTGCTGATTTAGAAGATTTTAGCAGAGTATAAGAAGTTGTATATCTCCATTTAATTTGTTAAAAAATACAATTGTGAAGTAGTATTATACCCAAATTTCTTTCTCTGTAGTATCACCTGTGGATAGTAAGAAATGCATCTGGGACAATACTGGCCATCATATCTTCTTAACTAAAGAGCACCAAAATATAGAAAAAAGAAATAATACAGAGAGCAGGATGGAACACTCGTTTCCTAAGGCTCTCCAACCAAGCAGTTTGCATACAAAATCAAGTAAAATGTTTACATTCTTTATAAGCTTTTTATATAAACTGTGGCTTAAGCCGCAAATAGTTCTATTTATAATTTTATTCAAAGTGAGAATGAAATCTCCTTTTATTTTACAGTATTTATTGTTTATTCAGAAAACAGATCTGCAGCAATTTTCCCTTGGTTTCTCTTGTAGAGCTGATCTACAAAACCAGTAATACTGACAACATAAACCCAGGTCTGCTTTATAGGGAGAATCTGCCCAGAGCCTACTGTCACCTCTTTCAAATGCTGTTCTTGAACAGAGTTGATCGTAATATTCAAACCATAATAATTCCTATAATTTATGCTAATAAGAAAACACATTGCTTTAAATTATTGTCAACTCCTTGGCAAAACATTGACTTTTTTTCACTGTTTTTTCATCTCTTCCATCTCCATCAGCTGTCCTGAATTTCCATAATTCATAATAATAATAACGCAATAACCAACATAATGCACACCAAGCAACAAAGATTTCTGAGCTGTTTGTCACAAAACGGTTAGGAAACAACATATACTCTTTGTTGATTGTTTTAATCCTAACAAAGTGCCAGTAATGTGTCTCCAGATTAAATCATTGGGGTTTAACTGCCTAGAAAATTAATTTCTTCCTTATTTCTAATAGAATCTTGAACAGAGGTACATACTCTTAATGGGCAAATTCATTCTGGTAACCAAATGCTAGCAAATTGTTTTGGGGATGTTTCCCACCAGATGTTTTCGCAGTTCTCTGATTTATACTGTTGCATCTGAGTAGACACTCTTATGTCAACCTTGTGGTTTTGTGTGATTTAAGGCAGAGGAGAAATTTATGTAAATGACTGAAGATTAGAATATTAACGTTGAATTTAAGACTACAGCTTTTTTAAAGTGGTGCATAGTGCCTTTATGTGCTTTTTGGGTCTGTACCTTACACTGAATGAAAGAGAGACAATACATTATTTTTCTCTCAAAACATTTTGTGACCATTAATTTTTCTGACAGAAATTAACTTGTTTGTGGTATTTCTTCATGTTGCTGCAGGGCTTTTCCATAACAATAAGTTATTGTTAAGTACATTTGTCTACCACAATGGAAAGAGGAAAGTATACCCATGATTGCTCATAGAATATTTTTTGATTAAGTTTAACAGTAAAATGCTATTTCTGTCAATAACAACAGGAAATGAGATTGCAGAAAGTGTCATGTGATATGTGGTCAAATTAACTGAGAAATAATAAATAAAATAAAAGTGTGCCATTTGGGTACCTTCTTAGGTAAGTGGGTAAGGCTTCTGATTAATCTTTAATTTATGTAATATGGGAAAAGATATCAGACTTTAAAAGGATTTACTTAAAATCCTCATCCACTCAATAACTTTTCTTTTTTGTTTTTTCTCTTTTAATTTATACTAGGAATTTATCTGAAAAAAAGAATTTATCTTTTTTTCGTGTTGCTTAGTCAGTTGTCATGAGCATTGTGAAAGGCATCAGGATAAAAGGTGGCAATTAGAAATGTAATGATGTAATTGATATTGCTTGGTGAATTCTTTAATCAATTATATAAGTTACTTCTCTTTGTCTACAAAAAGTTTAATCCTGGTTTCTTGGGGGAAAACAGCATAAACTGTAACTCTTCATAATAATGGTGATGGTTGATTAAGCAAATGTGTAGGATTACTATCACAATATAGATCTTGAACAGTTAACAAGCATCCATTAAAAAAGACCAAAAAAACTACTGATGCTTCAGTTAAAAAATCCTAAAGACCTAAAGCTCCATAACTTTTTATATTAACATATTGCTTATGCAGTAGCAATTGAAAACTCAGGGGAGGTAACTTATTTCAGAGTCTCTGCCCCATTAAATTGTCTTAAACAACGACAGTTTTTATATTTACATATTGTTTATGCAGTAAAGATACTGTTTGTTATAGATTGGGATTTAACAAAATGTGGGGGTTTTGTCAGTTTTATTTGTTCTTGGCAAGTTAAGGTTACTGGCAGCATTCTAAACCAAAAAAGGAAGGCACAGTCAGGGCTTTAAAAAGAGAATCAAATGTCAGTAAGAAACCACTTTGGTGAGCATATCATTCACATTCATTTTATTAGTTAGGTAAAATACTCTGAATCAACAGGGATATGTTGCTACTTTTCAAGTGCATGCATTACAAGATGATTCACAAAGCATCAGCCTGGCGCACACGAAGTACAGGCATCTTTAAGTATCCAAAACTATTCTTTACTGGACTTTGATACATAAAAGTATCTCTAAAGCCCTTGTGCACAGTTGTGTAGAAATTTCTGTGGTGTAACTCTTAGGTGTCATTAACCTGAGCATCATTGTGTGTCCTGTTAACAGCCTGGCTTCAAAGCATACAATGGTTGTCCCTATCCAGGAGAAAGTTCCTTTGGTTCCTTGAATGATGCAGTTTCTTAAAAATAAATGTATTGTGAAAAGAACATTAAAAGAAAAAGAGTGGTATAACACTGAAAGCAAACTGAAATTAGTAGAAGTCCAAAAGCATAAGGATGGCAACTCCCAAACCAGAAAATACTTCTCTTTGCATTGATTTGCAGCAAGTTTGTGAATAGTACTAGCTCCAAGATCCCCTGTATAACATTTTAAAATTAATCTTTTGTTGTAGTTAGGGGATGACATGCCACAGGACTGACTAGGAGAGGGTTAAGAAGATAAAGTTAGAGCAGAAAATAAAATGGCAACGCATAATAGAATCCTTGAAAAATTGAAATTAAAAAAATAAAAGGAAAAGCACAGTGGGAAGGAAATTATAAAAAGATGAGAGGGAAGACAGATGTATTTTACTGTTAGGTATTCCCTCAGAATGGCTGAGGGAATTGGGATTGTTCAGCCTGGAGAGGAGAAGGCTCTGGAGTGACCTTATTGTGGCCTTTCAGTACCTGAAGGGAGCTTACCAGAGAGCTGGAGAGGGACTTTTTACAACAGGATGTAGTGACAGGACAAGGGGGAATGGCTTCAAGCTGAGACTAGGCTGAGACTGGATATCAGAAAGAAATTCATACTGTTAGGGTGGTGAGACACTGGAACAGGATGCCCAGAGAAGCTGTGGATGCCCCATCTCTGGAAGTTTTCAAGGCCAGCTTGGATGGGGCTTTGAGCAGCCTGGCATAGGGCAGGGTGTCCCTACCCATGGCAAGGGCTTGGAACTAGTTGATCTTTAAGGTCACTTCCAATTCAAACCATTCCATGATTCATTATATTCTTCCCTCTCCCTTTTGGGGGGATTCCTACCTCATATTTAGTGTATGAACTGAAAGTCCTTGCCAAGGTGATACTAGGAATGCCTGTAGTTTTAGGGTCTCTCAGAAGGTCACTTCTCTTTGGAAAGCAGAAATGTAGTAGGAAATGTAGTTGGAAAGTATTTTCTAAAGGATATGGTGTTACTAACAACTTTGCCAACTTTGCCCCAAGCAGTTGTGATTTGTTTAATAACTGTCTTAAGAACAGTTTTACAAGTCAGAGATATGCTAATATTGATGCAGAAACCTGTGAGTGTTTGGAGGTACAAATTACATAGTGTTTTACATACACTTGGGGAGGTCACAAGTAATGCTGGAAGTGTCAAGTTAACTCCTTTGAGAATTTATCTTTCCACTTTTTCCTTTTTTTCCCTCATTTCCTTTTTTTCTAATGTTTGATTCAAAATATAAAGCAGCACTTCTTGTGTTGTCATTAAGCAGTTGCTTCTAGAAAGTAAAAATGAGAATTAAAATTAATTCCAGTAGTGAACTAGTCCAGGTGTTTCAAGCTGATTTTGGGCAAGTCCCCTGCTACTGCAGAGACAGCTCTTTTGACTGGCGAATATTTTCGCCTGTGCTTATCCCACATTTCCTTTTTCATTTCTATTTCACTTGGAAGTTTTTTGAAAGAGTATGTATAATTTTTCAATTTATGTAAATCTTGGAAAACAAAAATAATGTAATTGAATCAAAGAAGCACCATATGAATGTCTTGGTAGTTTTAAGTTGAAAGCATTAACAAAGTGTAAAACCATCTGTATGAGAGGCAGAAGTCCTTTAATATACTCTTTCTACAATTTTTAGTCTGAGAAATTATTTAAACATTAATTTAATGATTGGTCTTTTACTGCTTATACTTGGAAATCACAAGAAAAATAAAAGTGACGGGTATTTATAATATCTTCTGCTTTTCTCAGCAGCTAAAAATGTAACATGTTTCAAACAAAAAGTGCATAAAAGTATCTTCACTCAAAATTGTGATTAGCTCTGTGTGTATGAATATAGAATAATAGAATCATAGTTTGTGTTGCAAGGGACCTTTAAAGGTCATCTAGTCCAACGTCCTTGCAATTAGCAGGGACATCTTCCACTAGAGCAGGTTGCTCAGAGCCCCATCCAGCCTGACGTTGAATATTTCCAGAGATGGGACATCTCCCACCTCTCTGGGCAACCTGTTCCAGGATTTTGCCACGCTCATTGTGAAAATATTCTTTCTTGTATCTCTATGGTGTGGTCATTTCTGAGTCTTTTTATTCTTAATACTGCATAAAAAATGTAGCTTCTAATTAAATTTGTTGGTGCACTCTGTTCATAAATGGATTAGAAACTGTATAATTGCAAATATAAGTGTCTCCAATGGCTGTCTGAGTAAGCTGGGAATACAAAGGGCAATGTGCCCTTTTGCTTTGTCATTTCTGTATGAAGAGGTGAAAGTTTAAGTGAAGCTACCTGAAATATTCACAGTCAATATTCCTTCTGTAGAACCATAAACCATAAGGCCGTGGGAGGCAAGGCTGTGCTGGCTCCCAGCACTTTGCCCTGGTGCAGGTGTGTGGCAAGGGTGGAGGGGAATGTTTGTAGGAAACTATAGCTGCTGACAAATTCTATATACTTTATATGTAAGTTGTGAAAAACATCTTTGTGGTTAATCATTGTGGGATGAGTGTGTGAAAAATGTGGCTTTGAGTGAAACAGTTAAAAAAAGTTTGTACTCTTCATGCAAAAATGTTTTTTAAAAAAACTAATTGTCTTCATGGGAGGCTGTGCTTTGTGCAGTACTCATTACCAACAAAAATCTTTCATGGGCTGTGGAAACTTCATCAGCACATGTGTTCCTGTTTAATCATGTGAAAAGTGTCAAATGCATAGAGTACTTGGAAAAAAAACATCTCAGCTTGAGTTCTTTGTGGTGATCTGAAATTCAGATGGCCAGAAGTCTTCTCTCATTTTCTGGTGGAAGCTCACACTTCTCCTTCCTACGCTCCTTCCTTCTCCTGTGTAAGGTTCCCATTCCAAAATTAGGGATCTTAAGTTCCAAGACCACCCCTGCCATGGAGATAGCTATTTTATTTTTCACTTTGTAAGTAAGGCCTATTACATAGTATGTCAGAGGACAAATGAGAAATTCCCTTGTTTAACTTTGTGTCAATTGAAATAAACGTGGAAATGTTCTAGTTGCTCTTTTTGTGTTTGTGTATGCTGGGGGAGGGAGAAAACCTAGTTAAAGATGCTGTGAACACAGGAAAAAGATTCAGAGTATTTAAATGGGCTTTTACTTAGCATCTCACTTTATAGTAGTATACTGGCTGGTTGTTTCTGTCATTTAGAAAAATGGATTCATAGATAATCAGTAATTTCTACAAATTTTGCTTCTAAAAACTTCAAAGTTGCAGCAGTAGAATTCCACTTTGTTCTTGCCTTGAACTCCTATTCCAAATGAGTGGTCCTCTGCATATAAGTAGAAGCTTTGCTCTGAGTTATTTTTTCAGTAAGTGGTATGGATCTTAACTTCACTCGCATGCGTGCAATATCACAAAGGTCTCAAATGCCTCACTGGAAATAAGCCACTTATTCTAATATATTTTTACCTCAAACTATGCATTGTTATGATTTACCCATGTAATGGTCTGTACTGCACAATGCAAAGGCTCCAGTGCTAAAATAAATGTGGAACACAGTGAATATGTATAAAAAATAGGCACTCATTTTAAGCTGGGCGTTATCAAAAGAGAAGCCTCTAGTGGGAAGGCAAATTCAGACTCACAAGAGTAGACAATGTTTGCATTTAGACAAATTACCTGGCCATTGCTGCTATATATTCCTAATAGTGGAATAATGTTCCTGAAAATAACAATCAAAAGTTGGACTAGGTATTATTGTATTAATGTGCATTTTAGAAAGAAAAAATAAATTCTATTGCATCAAAGTAAGAGGCTTTTATGTGTCTTTTCTGGGTCTTAGAAAATCTTGCCGTTTCTGCTACAGGTATCTTAAAAACCTTACACATTCCACAGGAAAAACAAAGTGTGCTGGGGCACTGCGGACAGCAGGGTGCTTGATGTGACATGACTGGGCTGTCATGAAGCTTGCAAGGATCCTGCAGAAGAATGTTTCTCATCCTATAAAAACATCATAAAACAGGATGCAGATTAGTGCCACGTTATGCTCATCACATCTTATTCTGAAACTGTGGGACTTGAAAATAGTTTGGGAAAAAACCCCAACACGTCAGCGGAACAGTTTTTACTGAGAGGGATCTAAAAAGGAATAATTCAGAGTGGGTGTGTGTCTTCTTTAACAACATAAAATAAACTGTAGGAAAACCAAACAGAAAGTGTAGTAAGAGTAAGCTAAATCTCAACGATACAAACCTCTGCTTCAGCTATGACTCCTGTTCAGGACTGTGGGTAAACAGCACAGCACCCTGCTGGCATTGACCCCTGTGCCCCAGGCTCTGCTGGTGCTGGTGTTCAAGCTGTCCTGTAAAATTTGTGTAAAAGCTGAGACAGGGCATTCAGCTCACTCTGTGCAATTTAATGAGTTAGTAGCTGGCAATGAGTTTTGATCATGTTAGGACAAGTAAACTTCCAGAGTGGTTCAGTTTGTGAACTTCAATCGTAACATCATGACCAAAGATATGTATTTTTAAAAGCACAAGGAGTAGTTATGCTCATCTTTCGCATTCCTGGGAAGTTGTATCCTGCCAGTTTTAACTGTTTCATGGGAAAATTTTATTTAATGTTAATATGCATGTTTACTGACTTGCCCTGCAGTTGTATGTTTGCTTTCTCTTTCTAAATGCATAATACAAATTTTGTTCTGGAGTATGATATACTGGAGTACTTGGTCTCTTCCAGAAAAAGAGGATTCAGCATTTTACTTGAAAGTCCTTGTATGTAGACAGAACTCTGACACACTTCCTAAGGTTGTGAAAATCTGTCATAAGTATGAATATGACAGTGTAGATTGTAGATGTTATTTCAGTTCCTGCTTATTTTAGCAGTAAACTGATGAAAATTATTTTACACTTTTCTGCTTGTACATTTTGAGGAATTCAAGGGAAAAATACTCATGCTCTACTGATAATTAAAAATATGAAAATATTTTTTGTTTATAAAGGTGAACTTGCTTCAACAGGCATACAGTGTTAAAATCTAAGATACAGATTGAGAACTGTGTTGTTTTTAAACATGAGGTAGCTACAGGAATACTACAGGAGTAATTATTTTCTTTTATCGTAGAAAGATGTAGAAAAATGTATCCCAATGCATTTAGTAAAACTTGAGAATGGTCCATATTGGTTATTTTTGGTAGTTTTTAATTCGGTGTATAAGTAGAAGCATTAAAATTCCTTTTCTTAGAAGTGTAGTTCCCCCCACCCCTGTTAAAACAAAAAAAATCCAAAACAAACCAAGCAGCCAACACCAAACTCCAAACCAAACCTAACAAACAACAGCAACACCAAGAAATCCAACTTCTCTCCCCCCAAAAAACCCCAAAGCACAAACAAAAAAACAAAAAAAAACAAAAAAAAACACCAAACAAACAAAAGAAAACCAAACAAAAAAAAACCATGAAGGAATGGGTTATTAGGCTTCTCACAAATGGAGAAAATGTGTTATTTAATGGAATCAGAAATTTTTCAGTCTCTGCTTTCCTGACATTGCTTATTTGACTTGATAGCTAATAGGAATTTCACACACTGTGCAGTTTAAATCTTAGAGTGCTTTACAGATTATTAAATAAATGTGGTAGTTAGCTTTGGGTGTGTAGAAGTACATTTCTTCACAAGTTTTACTTATTAATTGGTGTGCAGAATATTACTGTAATGGTCTTTAGTAGACAGCAGTACAGGAGGGGATAAAAGACTGCAGAGATGTACTGAAAGGTACTCATTACAAAATGGTGAAATGTCTACTCATCTTTGGATTTTTCATTTGGAATTCAAAGAAGAGTGAAAACTTGCACCTCTTTCCATCTGGCCAGTATCTGATGAAGCATTTTTTCATGCTTAACTTCCTTATGAAGACATGAATGTGTTGGGTATTTTGCAGGATCTTCAGGATGGCATTGGGCAGCAGCAGACTGTTGTCAAAACATTGAACACAACGGGTGAAGAGATTATTGAGCAGTCATCAACAGCAGATGCCAAGGTGCTGAAGGAACAACTGGAAAGTTTGAATAACCGGTGGAAGGAGATCTGCAGACAGTTGATAGAGAAAAAAAAGAGGTAGGTTAAAAGAGGGAAAAAATTATTTTTAGTTATTTTAGATTTGATTCTTCCTTGAAATTTCAAAGGAATTCTCAACTTCAAAAGTTCTCATGTATATAAGGAATTATCAGTAATTAAATTTTACATCCTATAACTTGTTCATACAGTACAATTCATTTAATACTTTTCTACCTACTCCTGTGAGTGACCACCACTTCCTTCCGTACTCCATGTTTTTATGTTTTAACTCCTAATGTTTAAAAAAACCAAGCAAGCATACATAATTGCTCAATTTTAAAGTAGAACAGTCCATTTACAGAATTTACAATTGTCTCATAATCTTTCTGTTTGATTGTATGTCAATAAAGCACATCTCTGTAGTACTAATAACACCTTAATTGATTTATACAGGTAATCCTAACCTAGTTCATCTATCAAAATTAATGCCATTAACATCTGCATTTCATAGGCTGGATAAAAAGAATGGATTGATCATTTTAATATTATTTATGATCACTTTTAAATCAATTTTTTTTTCTCATGGAGTCACAGAAAGCTAAAGTGTTTGAGTTACAGATAATACAAAAATGGTTTTATACCTTTCAAAAGTATTTCCAATAAAAAAAAAAGAAAAAAAAAGCTTCTGTTAAACTTTTATTAAAGAATATGTTCTTAGATGCTAGGCCTAACTGGATATGCCATTCTGCTTTAAAATACAGTAGAAATACAGGTGGAGCTTTCTTCATGCATTTTTTTTTAAACCCCAGAATATTCCTTAGAGCGGTACATTAATGAGTGTGGAAGATATACTAGAAGAACTGGTAGTATGTAACAAGTGTTTTTACTTCTGATGTGCCATGTACCATTTTTCTGTTCAGAGCCATGGAGGTGGAAAAACTGTGAGAATTTTTACTAGAGTCATAAGGGAGTGTCCTGAAGGGTTATTACTGACTCTAATAATGATTAAAGTTTCACTTGGAACATGTTGTCAATCATTGGAACAGCCTGCCCAGAGAAGCGGTTGAGTCACCAGAGAATCATAGAATGGTTAAGGTTGGAAGGAACCTTAAAGTTCATTGAGCTCCAACCCCCCTGCCACGGACAGTGAACCTTCTACCAGATCAGGTTTCTCAGAGCCCCATCCAGCCTGGCTTTGAACACTTCCAGGGATGTGAAGTCCCCAATTTCTCTGGACAACCTGTATCAGTGCCTCACAACTCTGAAGGAAATAATTTCTTCTTAATATCTGATCTAAACCCTCTTTTATCTTAAGGCAATTCCCCCTTGTCCTATCACTACATGCCCCTGGGAAAACTGCTTTTCAGCCTTCCTGTAGTCCCCCTTTAAGTACAGGAAGGTGCTATAAGATTTTCTAGTGGTATTTAAAAGACATGTAGATGTTCAACTTAGGGACCTGGTTTAGTGATAGGAGTGCTGGGTTAATGGTTGGACTCAATGACCTTAAAGGTCTTTTCTGAACTGAGTGATTCTGTGGTAAAAGAAGGAGATGCAACAAGTAACCTACAGCTGTCAGAAGCTTCAGGGCTGCTTTAAATAATTCTTTCTGCTGTGTTTGCAGGTGTTGATGGTACTGTTACTTGTTACACAAGGGAGTCCTTGGCCTTTATTTGTCACAGTAAAGCTATTCTTTTGTACACTGGAAACCCATCTGTGTTTCCAAGCATTAACTTGTTATGTAAGTGTTAACACTTAGAAAACAATAACACATCATTTTAACAGCCTTGTAATCTGCTTCAGCAGCACAGAAGAAAGAGATTGGTGGCTGAGCTTTGTCTGAGAATATGAAATATGTTCCTGTTCTGGTTAGGATTGTTACTGTACATTCCTTCATTTATCAGTAGAAATGTCTATCTAAATGCTCCTTTGGCTCAAGGCGGTGTTAGTAATATTACATTAAATTTCTTGGCATATTCTACATTTTAGGGATCTGTTAAGTGGCAATGATCCAGTTATGTTTCCTAGATGAAAGTTCTTAAATAAACACTTACACATGCATTCCCCTTTTTGGTCTGTTTGGTATGTTGACTGATGCTTTGTTTTCCTCTGGAATGACAGCTTATGTAATCTTGAGGAAATGATTGCAGAGACCTCAGTTAGCAAATTTTGCGTGAATAAATGCATTGCACCAGGAGGAATACAGATAATGTTGTGTTAAACTGATATAAATATTCTTGGTGAACTTTAGTGAGACTTATGTGCATCAGGATGCTTCTATTCACCACCCAGTCTTCCTGGCTGTGTCAGAGCCAGGGAATGCTCTTTTGCTCCCAGGTCTTGGAAATGCATCCTGCCCTAGTTGCTGCCTCCCAGTACATGTGGTGTTTTGTTTTCTGTTTTGTTTCATTTAATTTTCTTTCCTTCATCTTTTACTCTCCTAGACTGGATTTTCAAAGGAAAGAAACCTAGTTGACAGGGAAAGTGGCATTTTTTAACTAGTCTCAATTATTGATGAACCTGGACATGAAATGACCATAGGTTAATCAGCTGCAGTCTTTACAGAGCCGTGGTGTCATGGGATTTGCATAACTCTTATGCTTTGACATCTTTTAGCTTTTCATTATTTGTTATAATTTGGATTTTGGATACCGTCAGGTTCTCTCTTTTTAAGACTTGAAACCCATATCATCCAAAATGCTTTAATTTATCCTAATTTATCCTAAAGATCAAAGCATGAGGCAAACAAAGTTAAAGGAAGTGATCTCTACTTGCAGTCCAAAAGAGCTAATATAGTTATGGCATTGCCCAGTGCATGGTACTATGTCAAATTTATTTAAATACCTCAGTAGAATATAAATTACAATAAATATGGGTCAATTAACATATTTTGAGTTCTCTTTTTCAGAATAGCTTTAATAGATTATTTAAAAAGAAAAATACCTGCAAACTCAGAATGCTTACATTCTGGCTCACTTAGGTTTTTATAGTCCTTTTATATTTGTCTATGTTTCCTAAAAATTAAATTTTCATAGTTAAAAGAATTTTATTATTATGAAGGGGATTCTAAGATTTTTTTTAAAGTCAATTTTGAGAATAAGAAAATGGAAGCACATTTAAAAAACATATTGAAAGAAAGTGATATTGAAGGGAGAGCAGACTGAGCATAATGCATTTTCATATAATAATTTCAAAGAAAAATAAAATAGATATTAACATTTAGAACCTTCTGCAAATCAACAAACTGATTCTAAACTTTTAATAGGTTTCAAGTTTTATTCTCTGTAGTTAATACATTATGCTCTGCTTTAAAGGTGATTCTCAGTAGCTCAGAGGAGTAGTGATCAACTGAAATATTGTTTTCTATTAATTCTTTTTACTCAGCACATCCCAAGATAAAATGGCAAGAAATTAGCAATTGACTGGATTCCAGAAGTGAAATCTGTCATTGATTTCAGATTCAAGTGTAATGTTGCTAAGCATTATTTGCAAGGAAACTTTATATAGTGTAAGCTCTGTTTTGGCTATTTTCTTACCCAGATGAAAGAAATTGATTTTGATAATCCTGCACAGTTTTACACGAGGCATTGAAATTTTATGTGGGGCACTGACAGTCCATTCTAGACAAATTTTTCAGGCTGAATTCAAAGATCAGTAGGGGCTGAGGGGAGGAGGGGAGCAATTACAGGAGTAACAGAAAGCTATACAGATATTTTTAGAAGGTGCATGAATGTGAGAATTTAGTTGGAGACAGGAGGTGTATGGTGACATTTTCAAGGATGCTGATGACATTAAGCCTCAGGTAGTCAAAGGCTGAGTTGATAGTGGGAACTCCAAAACCGAGCAGACGGGCAGCAATTAGCACATGATCTTCACCAGACACAAATGTGAGGCAGGGAATATTTCAGACAAACAGACTATCCCATGCTTAAATGATGCTGAGCTTGTTACAGCTCCAGAAGGTGATCCTGACCTTATCACTGACAGTGCTTGCAGGCACAAGATGGAGTGGCAGTACAACAAAACCCCATAACATTTTAGGCTGGACCAGTAAGGATATTATAAACAAAACAAAAAAAGGTTGTTTTGCTGATATCAAACATTGTGTCATGCTCCTCTTGGTTACTGTGTGCAGATCTCTCTGCATGCCAAGGGATGTAATGGGCACACAGAAACTATTCATGGAGGGATGCAGATAAATGAGCCAAGGTTTGGAATGGCACTGTGAGGAGAGACTAAGAAGCTGGGGATCTTCAGTCTGGAGAGAAATCTCGGGAGGGATATGACTGAGGTTTACAATGTTGAACTGATGGGTAAACTGAATGTGGAACAAAATGTTATTGACCTAATTCCTCTGTACTAGAAGTAAAGATTACTTGCTGGAAATGTAAGAGATGGTAAAATGGATTTAAGATTTGCATTGTGGTTTCTGAATGTCTGAGATTTGCTGGTCACAGAAAGTTAGGGAGGAAAATATTATGACTGAGCCATATAGAATTCTTAACCTAATGACTGTGAATCCTGGGAGAGTATGATGTGAATGGAGTAAAGAAAGTGGCCAGTCCTCAGTGTTCCCCTTAACTACCATCTCCTGTTATCTATGCTAGTGGCACTCTGTCGGGCTTTTCTGAAACTCTCAGGCATTTTTCCTTTTCTGGTGCACTGATTATATTTTGGGGAGGGGAGGAAGAATTTTTACAAAATTGCTTTGTCAGTTTCCCTGAGGTTGCACTGTTAAGCAGGCTACTATTTTTTGTAGAACATAATTGATAAAGATCACTATCTATCACTGCATTGATAAAGACCCTGCAAAATTCGAAATATTTCCTGTAACCACCACGAAACCCGTGGCTAGTTGACTTGAAAAGGGAAGATTGAAATGGGATATAATTTGAAGGGTTTCACTGGGTTAATCCACTTTTCATAAATAATTTGGAATTAATATAAACTACCTGAATAATAGCTGTAAACCAGATCAAAACCATGATAGTCTATAAATAACTGAAACTGATCATAGGTTCACTAGACACTAATATTAATCTCAGTGATAGACTGGCCGTTTTAATGAATACAAATTATTTGGACCACAAAAGGTCAGCTTAATTAAAAACCGACAAGAAAACAAACTAAATCTCAAAACAATTTGAGGAACCTCTACTTCTCTTCAGTAAAAAGGAGCTGGTTTTCAGTTTTAAAAGGTCAAATGCTGATACCAGGCAAAGCACAGACTTAAAATTGACTTTGAATCTCTTTTCTTTGGTACTGAAGATCAAGAGGTTATGCTTGAGTTATGTTTGCGTAGGATGTTATCTTTCACTTGCCTTTATCTAAGAGTTTCAAAGCTGTAGAAGTTAGAATTCAGTGTTTAAAGTTTCTGTATCTTGCAGTCTAATCCATCCAGCTAAGAAATTAGATGAGAATGTAATTTTAGCACATCTAGTCATTTTATCTTACTAAAACTTTGAAATAGACAAGGCAGTTGAATAAAGTAGAACTTGATTGGAAGTCTGATACACTGGTAGTTAGCAAATTGGGAATTTAATTGAGTTTTTGTTAACATTTTGCTACAAAATACATGTTTTGGAAAATTGGAATTTGTACTCTAGTAGAGTGCTACTCTGAAATGGGGACTTTTGAGACCACAGGAAGTCACAAAGGCCCTTTGAATAGATGCTACTAAGCCCAGACAAAAGAGGGGAAATACAAAGTGTCTGCTTCTCCCTCTTCATACTCCAGCAAACATTTTGAATACTGAATCTTCTAAAGTGCACCAACAGGAGTTCCCTGTGCCTTTTCATCCCTGAGATGCATCAGGCCGTATCACGCTGTGTCTGCTCTGAGACGTGCCGCTGGGACATTGGAGTTTTGGCTGATCTGGAGATGTGGTGGCTTTCCACTGGGGTCACCGTGTGCAGCGAGCCCCAGGGCTGCGGCTGCCGCTTGGTGCTGCTCTTTGGGAAACGCGTGGGCCAGGCAGAGATAGCCAGGGGAACATACACAGGAGGAGAAGCAGCATCTCACATAGCAGCTTGATAAGGGGACAGCTCATCAATCAGGCTCTCAACAGCCTTGTAACAGTAGTGCTGGTTGGTCTTTTTACTTTTCACCTTCGCCAAAAATTTCTTGTGCAATTTTTGAAAACAGATGCCCAGGAAATAGATTCCTTCAATGTTTCAGAAGTAATCGGTTTGGGGTTTTTTGTTCATCACAATCTGACATTTGTTAAAATTGGGTTCAGTTGAATGGAAGAGAATTTTTCATTATTTTAGCTGCAAATACATTTACACTTTTAATGAGTTTGAACCTGCAGACTGCCTGTTCAGATCTCTACCCAAGCGAGTTTGAAGTAATTTTGGAAAGAATGACAGAACAAAAGTTGTTTACCAGAATACATCCATTTTTTGAATACAAAAATACAAGCTTTCTGTTCTAAATAAAAATTAATTGTTATAAAGTAAATATAATTTTAAATACTTTTCATATCATATCTTTACTAAGGTATTCTTTTTTTTCCATAACACACCTGCTGCAAGGGAGTAGTTTCCTTTACTTGAACACTCAGTATATTGAAGGCTGTGATTAGCTTCTAGTTACAATTTAAAAACTGGTTTAGGATGAAGAGATTTTATGACAGTTATGTCAATAAATTTTTTTTTCTTTCCAGCACATAATTAGCTACATATTGATTTTTCTGAATTTTCTTTTTTTGACTGTTCAGATTTCTTATGATGAATGACTAGAAAAGAATTACTTGCAAAAATTTGTATTGTGTTTACAAGTGGTTTAGTTAAATTTATTACTGTTTAGTATTTACATCTAAATACATTTTATAAAGTTTATGTGCTGTTTTAGTTTCACTTATTTAAAGTTCCTTGCCCTAATGAAGCATATTTGCCCATTCTTTAGAGAAAGAAGGGAAATAAATTTTTTTTTTGTAAATATTTTCTCAAAATTTTTCTCTACCATTTTGGTGGCCTCTTATATTCTTGGTAACAGGTACTAAACACATTAATTCCTAATCTTGGAAATACAATAAATACAGAATCGACAGCTGAATGTTAAAAAGTGAAAAGGCACCAAAATGTTATTGGACTTACAGATGGGAGTATGAGTCACAAATACAGATCTGTCCTACTCCTATGATTGTATATTTTATTTCTGTAACTGACTCCTCACAAATAAATCCAGTATCACTCATGTGCAGTCACAAACTCTAAACATCTGCTGTGTTTCACTATTTACAGGTTGCTATGATATTGCTATAACATTGTTGACTATGGAGAAAATACTTGAGCTGCAATATACATTTCACATGATTTCTAGACACTGCACATGAAAATACAAGCTTACCTGATATAGGCCATGAATGCTTATGTAATAGTTAACAAATATAACTAAGGATTATTGAGAGTTTGAAAAAGAAAAAAATCTTTCCAGGGTCTTTTGTAGGCTACCATAAGAATTTTTTATTGATTCAGCTTAATAATGGTAGGAAAACAAATCTCTAATCAATCAATTACCAGGTAAACAAAATGCAATTAGGAAAAATATTAATTTACTACTTAGTACTAAAAACTGAAAAATTATACATTTGCTCCCGAAAGTATAATGTATATGTGAAAAGATACACATTCAGAATAGTTGACCAAGGCACCCTATGAACTGAGAAGCACAAACAAAAATCTGCCATTTTACTATGGAAAATACAAAGTAATGTGCCTATGAATAGCAGTTATGTAGAAGATGGAAAGTTACATATGAAAGTCTGTGCTTCTCTGCTGTAGTCCTAATTTTCCATCAATCAAGATGGGTTATATTTCAGGGTTAATGAAATAAATCTTTTGCCAACAGAGAAGGAGCTTAAAAGCCTTTGGGAGCTTGGGCTGGTTTATAAGGATAAGGCAGTAGTATATAACAGCATGAATAGCTGTGCTGGAGATGGATCAGCTCGGCTCTGTAGGGCGAGCTGCTGGGATTATATTGTATTCCTCAGTCACCTGCTTGTCCAGCAAGTCGTACTCCCAGCTGCTTTCTCTTGCTCTGCCCATGTCTGAGTCAACTGGTGGTTCATGTTCCTTACTCCTTTGAAAGCCTCTACTCCCTAAATAAAAACTAACTTAATTTTTCATTGCCACCATGAATTTAAACATCTAGAAATTGTGTGTGTCTGTTGTTCCAAAAGTAATTATGGTGATAGAAATCAGTTTGTTTAAAAGGGGTAATCAGTCATTGAGTTAAAACTTTTAATTTGATTAACCAGTTCAGCTACTACAGAGCACTTTGTTTTAGTGTCTTGCATAATATGACACTTGTCTTGCAGGATGTTATTTATAATAGAAGTAACGTTCTAGCAGGTCAAGAAGAGATGGAAAAAGTAAATTATAAAGTGCACCAGCGTGTCCTGTTAACTGCAACGAACCTTTTAATTGCTTTACTGCATGTTGTTCCTGATTTGAATAAAGAAGTGGGTCTATGGAATATTGTTTTTTATCTGAAACCCTTCTGTGCACACACACACACATACAAATATATATAATATGTAAATATGTGTATATATATATATATATATTAAAATGTGTCTGTGTATATGTCTGTATACATATAAAACATCTCTGAAAGAATTCCTGGAAAGTCTTAGGTTAAAAACATCCCTATCCTTCTGATCAACATTTAAATTAGTCATCCAAGTAAAAAAAATCTTTCCTTCACAACTAGGAAAACTTTTAAGAGTTGCAGCTCAATTCATATGGGTGATGAAACTGACAGTGTACTTAAGATGAAAAAGGAATCTTGCCAATTGCTATCTTTTCTAGGAGACAAGAAATCTTTTTGATTTCCCATTCAAAATACTATGCAGCTCAATAATTTTGCTCTCGGGTGTATTGAGTTGAACGCTATGCCTTTTCTGTGCCAGAATTAATGTATTTAAACTTGGATCTTTCTCAGGTTTATCCTCAGGGTACCATCACATAATGCCTCTACTGAACTATGCACTTCACAAATGAGTAGAAGTGAGAGGAAACCAATAAAATGAAACTGTTGCTGAGAGCTTTGGTCCTGGGGTACCTGGTCAGTTTGAAGGACAGATGTTTCATTATGTGGTTTATGGTGTAACACTGGATGACTGATTCCCAGATTTCCATATCTGGAGCAGGGAGGGATACTGCCTCAGAAAGACTTGAAGTTGTGCTTCTGCTTTCAGGATTAGAGGAAGTTAGTTTTTCTTCATTTTTATAATTGCAGTGCTGTGGATCTCAGCACAGATTAACATCTGCCTCATTTTCACAGAAATAAATGTTTTGATTAGGTGGTTTTAGATGACCTATTTTGGCTTGAGAAGAGCATATGACCTCTGAAGTCATGAACATGAACACTTCTCAGTGAAGAACAGTGTAATGAATGTGATGCTGTAAAGTTGGATCTTTTTTTGCATGACCTGTACAACAAAATGGGCAAATCTGTGTGTATCAGGAAGGTCCAGAATTTCTGTCTGCATAACAGTACTCCGTAAGAGTCTCAGAGTTGTAATAAATATATATATATTAGTACAAGAAACACTCCTATATTCAGGAGCATCAGGGCTTTTTGTTGAAATGGATCACATTTCCAGAAATCCTGGGCAAATGGCAATTCCTGAAAACAGTCATGCAGGATTCCATTAGAAAATCTAAGACAAAGCCAAGAAAGTAGGACTGTTAATTCTTTTGCTGTTTATGGTGTTCATTTTTTAAAGTATTTGTTTGTATAAATGTGTATATGTGTGCATATATGGGTATACCCATATTTTATATAGAAGTATTAATAGTTTTGGAGCATTTTATTTTGTTTTCCCAGTGAATATAATCTCTTACTTTTTCCTCTAAAATACAATTTGGCATCAGTGGCCTATGTTTGTTTAATCTGTAGGCAAATGCTGTAGAGTAACATGTTTATGAGCTTAAAAAAAAAGGCAAAAAAAGCAGTATTGGGCTCATATGTCTAGTAAATAATAGGATATACTTTTAAAAACACAAGCAAATAAACCTGCTGATTTAGAATCCATTCTAGATTTAAAACAAGAATTTGATGTAGAACTGTATTGAGATCCTGTTCAGAGTAGCGCAAATTTGCTAAACATTTCAATTCACATATAAATTAAACCCAGTGTAGTTATGAATATTGACTTTTATGTGTTGAAACTATACTTCCTCTTTGGTAAAGAAGGCCGAGGGGAGATCATATCACTGTCTACAACTCCCTGAGAGAGGGCTGCAGTGAGGTGAGGGTTGGCACAGTCCCTTCCCTCCAGGAACAAATGATAGAACAACAGAGAATGGCCTCAAGTTTGGCCAGGGGAGGTTTGGGTTGAATAAACCCACCCCTGAAAGCAGGGTAACTGAGATTCTTGTTAGTAATAGATCCCTTGGGGCAGGTTACAGTGAAAGGACACTGAGTGACAAATTATCTGTGTGTATATTGCAGTTTTATTTTAGCACAATTTGATTGCAGTGGGAAGGAGGTATGCAGACATTTTGGTTGTTATCTGTAGAAAAGAAACAATATAAAAGTATAAAGATATCACTTTAGGAAAATGTGCAAGGAAAACAAAGAGAAAGAAAGGATTAGAGTAGATGGTGGAGACGAAAGAAAGAGATGCCCATCAGTGGATCAGGTGACAAGACTTGAATGTTGCAATTTTGATGTCCCTTGGTCAAAGTGATGATCTCAGTCTTCATCCATTGGGGGTGTGGGAAGCCTGCACAACATGAAGTTCACTGGGCTAATAAATGTTCAGTTTCAGGTGGGAATGGGGCAGTTAGATACTCTCTGCTCCAACATTGTGGATCATGAACAGTCCACTGGTGGAAGGCTTCAGAAATGAGTCTGAGGGTGCTTTGGGTGTTTGTGGTGGTTTATGACACCTTCTAAAACAGGACAGCTGCCTCTTGTACCAGTGTAGTTGGGCCAGTTATGCCCCATCAGACAAGATGAACATCTTCAGGCCTTTGTGTGAAAGTGACTGTCCAGATACTGCGTGAGCCAGTTGTGTACAGGAGGACACTGGCATGATAAAAGCATTATCCCACCTGTTTAATTTCGATAACTCTTTAATCTTTCATCTTTCCATATAGGTAATACTCAGCTTGTGAATACTTTTGGTGGATAAATTACGAGTGTTTTATACAAAACGTAATTTTTCTCCTTTAGAAGGGCCTACTCAAAATGTTAATCCCAAGAGTTCACATTCTACCATTGCTTTTCCCTGCTGCTCTTGAAATTTTTGCCTGTATCTCTTGCTAACTTAAGAAGCTTTTGCACACAAGTTCACATCTCAGTATATTTATATAGTCATAGTGAAAATTAGCAGATGAGTTGTAGATGGAGACAAATGGAGAGTAGACATCTAAAGTTAGGTGTCGTGAATCCCATCTTATTCCTTCTTACAGGCTGCAAACCTTACCTACTTTTTGTGAATCTTAACACAAGCTATCTGGCAGTTACTGAAATACCTTTTTGCTTAAGATGTCCAAATGAGTTTGTGTCACTTCTTACAGGTTCAGTTTGGTAACTCTTGATGCAAGAATTCTGAAGTGTCAACACTGGGCTTCCCTGCTGTTAGTTCAAACAGAATTCTACTCTAATTAACTGCTTTATTTCTGGTGTGCTTGTTTGCTACCTGCCATATGTAATTTGGAAGCTGAATTTAGTGGTATTGTAAATTATGCCTTGAGCTTTTCTTTTAAAATACATCTAGTGCCATATTAAAAGGGTATTGGTGTTGGTCTGATAGTTTGGATGTGAAGAAATCCGTGGCCCACTTATAAAAATAATTATCATAAATTATAAGAATTAATTATCCCTCATCTTTCAGTATGGATAAGCACTTAAATATAAAAACAAATATATAGAACCATTAATTTTACTTTTTTATTACAGGATAGAGGAAGAAAAGAATATTTTATCAGAATTTCAAGAGGATTTGAACAAGTTGATTTTATGGTTAGAGGAAGCAGACAGTGTTATTCGTATTCCCCTTGAAAAAGGGAATGAAGACCAGTTGAGAGACTGCCTTAGCAAAGTAAAGGTATTGTAAGCTCTATTCTTAATGTTTTCTTACTTTGTCAATTCTACATTGAAGAAAATTGAAAGCTATTTTCTGAAAAGCTTTCTCACATCAAACACAGCATTCGTATAAATTTTTTACATAAATCAAAGGAGGGAATTTCAAAACCCAGGTTCAAATATGTACTGATCTAAAACCAGAAAAATAATGGAAAATGTACTGAAAGAAAAGTATCCTGTATCCTGAAATGAGGAAATCAATCATTATCATTTTCATTCTCATTTCTTAATTCAAAACATGACTGGTTTATATGTATAGCATTTCTCTATAGGTGTCTTGTTAACATTTCATAACTTCTCACTTATTAAATGGTATTCAGTATCTCACAAGAGTATCCAGAACTGCATGCATAATTATAAATGTCAACTCATTAAAACATCGCTGCAACATTTTCTAGACTAAACATCTAGGTGACTTATTTTTAAGAATACTTAGAAAACCCCCATCAGAATATTAAATATTTATTTTTAAAGGCTGGAATGTTTTCATGAATATGTTAGAATTTGATACTGCTAATAAATAGATTCAACAGAAGTTCCTCTGTTTAGTTTTTTTAAATGTGTTCAGTAGAATGACTTTTTTAATGACTTGTACAATAATAAATTAAACTGTAATTGGAAAACACATATTGCTTATAGAATATATGCCTGAAGGTTTTCCTTTTCTCCCATGAGGATAAGGACCTAGTTATCCTTTATGTAAATGCAAGTTGAACAGATTCAGCAAGTGACGAATAGAGCATTAAATAATCTGAAGAAAAGTTGTCAGTTTGTTCCATTGTTCTCACAACAAAATATGAAAGAAAAAAAAAACCAAAACGAAAAATCCCTAAAGGATTAGTTAGTAAAACTCAATCTTCAAGTTTCTTCTTAAATAAAAATAGGATGGCTATTGTTTGAGGAAATGGAGACTCAGCTGTGTGGTGAGTTTGTCCCTCTGTTCAGCATAAGATGCCATTGAGTTGGTCAGGAAATTTGTGAGGCTCTGTTGTTGAGGATATCAGATCCAAGGCAAAGAAATACTTGCAAGGTGTGTTACATGCATCTTACCATTTGCAGAAATGAATAAGAGTTTAAAGACTAAATGGATTGCTTAAGAACCATGAAGGCACCACTCTTCATATATATGCAAGTCTTTCCTATATAGTATTGCCAAGGGATATATAAACCCAAAATTAAAGATGTTAGCATGTCTTATTTGTATCTTGTTTTACAGTCACCTGCTACTTTTGGAGCTGCAGAAAAGAGAATACACCCTAATGGAGCAAATAATAATGCACTGCCTTGCAGCATGGCTCATTTCATACTCACCTGCTTCTGTTAATAAAAGAGAATAAACAAACAAAGAAAAAAACCCAACAATAAAACCTTTGAAGAACTTTGTCTTTTAGCAACATGAACCTTACTTGTAATATTAAGTTATTTTGACAATATAAGTTTTAGTAGCAACATATAAGGTGGAGAAGTGGTACATTTTGATGCTGCCTTGCATTTCCTTTTAGTTTTCCTTTTTTTTTTTATGGACATACATGAACATTCTTAATTAAGAAGTTAGACTGGAGTGTAGGCCTTTTTACCACATACCATTTGAGTGACTGTTCACAGCATGAAACACATTAAAACTCTTCTCCAAAATGCTTGCTCCAGACCATATTACAAGATTATTAAAATTGATATACATGAAGTGTTGAGTGTCCAGGGCTGGAATGTATAATGTAATAGTGATGAATATCCTGAGAAACCCCGTATTTTGGCACTTAGTATTCTCTTTAGACTTGATTCACCAATAGCGTTTCTTTTTTTAGCCTTCTACATTCAGAAAGCAACAGTTATTTTGTCTTGAATTGAGTTTATTCCTTTGGCTGATACACAAATCAATAAGGGTCAAGATAAGACAGCTGAAAATTCTACCACAGTTCATCTTAACTGCTGTATTTGTCTGTTCCAGTTAAGAGTTGGAGAGCTGCCGCCCCACAAGGGAATACTGAAACGATTAAATGAAACTGGAGGAATAGCACTTGGAAGTGCATCACTGAACCCAGACAAAAAACATAAGCTTGAGAGTACACTGAAGGAGGCTAACCATCGTTTGTTAAAGGTTAGACATGTTCCTGATATAACTGTGGTATAAAATTTTAATCTGCAGTGAATATTTGAATTATATATTTTCTGGTATGTATAATTTTTCTCTGTATGAAGAGACGTTTGTGTGCATAATGAAGCTGAGGAAGAAAAATGTGTACAATACTCTGCTGTGAGAAACAGTGATAGCAAACCAAGACCATTAGTGCCTGAAGTGATGATGTTACATTCAAATATACTCCCTAAATTACTGTTCTTCTGCTTAAGGGTGGAATAGCATCATTTTTGTAGCCTGGTGCTTTTGCTGGTGCAGCAAATATTCCAGGCTTTGTGAGTCAAGTGTGTGAGAGGCAAATGTTTGATTTTTTTACTGGAAACACTTCCCAATTCTCTCCTGTTCCCAACCCCAAGGTGGACACTGTAACCCCTGTTTCAGCTGCCACCACTCTTCTTCCAGCCTTCCAAACTTCTGGGTTTTGTGTAGCAAAGTACCACGTATTTTGCTTTCTGGGATCTCCATACTGATGGAAAGAAGCAAGGGAGGATTTTGTTCTGTTTTATTGCTGAAGCAGCATATTTTTCTGTTGAAATCTGGTGAAGATGAGTAGCAAATGTGGTAAAGAGAGGTAGATAATTTGAGAGTTTTCATGGTAAAAATTATAGAAAGCATTGTCCAGAGGATTACCACCCAAGGTGTGGATTAGCCTGGTTGGAAATGATCAGGCTAATCCATCAGCTGAAGGATTTCACCTGAGACTGATTGCAAAGTCAGAGCAGGGGACATTAACCTGTGGTATCTCTTTGAGAAAGTTACCAGGATGCTGGAGAAAAAAAGGAAGAATAATTCATTGTGTTTAACTTTGGGGGGTTGAAAAAAGTGAGAAAATAATCTTCTGAGTACCTTTCTGAAACGACAAGGTAGAATTTCTGGTCAAGAATATTGCATCCTGGGTGGCTTTGTTACCATTTCTGTAAACACAGTTGAATTTCAAGGACAGACTTTAGAAATAAAAAGGAATTTACCTCATGTGTTACTCTTACTATACTATATTACTAGTTTCTTCCTAACAGGAGCAGCCTGGCAAAGTTCAGAATATTAGCTAATGACTCAGGCAAAAGTGGATAATAAATATTGATCACATTCACAAACTCCGGGTTGGACACATAAATCATTATTTCAGTGGTTGGGCAGAAGTATCTGTTTCTCTAAAAATGGGCTTCTGAAATCAATGTGTATAGAAGAATTCAGAACATTTCAAGATCAAAATAGTGTTATTTACTGGCTGAAGGAAGCATGTATGTAGCTGAATTCAGGGACCATGTTAATACCTAAGCTGTGAATTTTAAAAAGACAGGATTCATTTTCAGGAAAAAACTTTTAGTCAGATTACATAAATATATTTTAAGAAAAACTGCAATTTGTCACTGAATGTAGACTTTTACCGATTAGTCATATACCTAAAACTTTGCATTTTCTTTTTCTGCTGGCTGATGCAAAAATAGTTCAGGTCACTTGTCACAGTCAGAGCCACCATGAATGTTGTTGAAAGTACTTAGGTTTGGGTGAAATGTGGGAAACAAAACTACTGTTTAGTGAATCATTACAATTTACTGAATTTTTATAATTTTATGTCTCCTAGCTCTAATGTGTCTGGCAAGATAATTATTTTGTGGAATTTATTAATTGAAAACTTTTATTTACTACTAAAAGAAGCTAAACCAAGAAAATTAATCTTCCATTTGAGATCATTACTTAACTGAAATAAAAATGATGTGGTTATCTACCCATGGAGATGTACAAAACAGTTCTCGCTGTCCCTTGGTCTCTGATTGTAAAGAATCTGAAAAATGAATTTACTTGTTTTTTTAGTGGTTTTTTTGTTTGTTTTTTTTTAAATGAACAGAAATTGAGTTTGAAAATTACATGACTCAAATCCATACATCTCTGAAGGTTCTCTCTTTCTCAGGTTTTTGGTTTTCCCTGTGATCTTGACAGATGAAGAAAACAAAACAAAACAAAAAGTTAGAAACTCATTTCAGCAATCTGTAAGACTTCCCCAATGATACTGAAGGGAAAAATAATTATATTTTCATTCACATATTTTTTGCTGTTACTCACAATTTGTGTAGGAAGCCTCAATTATTTGTTTCACTTTTTGCCCTGAAAATCTAGGACCTGTAATAAAACTAGAAATCATGGAAAGAAACTCTGCAAGCCTGACAGAGGAACTTAATGCTATCTTCCTTCAGCTATAGATACGTAAGCATTGAAAAAACCCCACAGATATTTACTGTGAGCCAAAGCTCGCAGGATGGGCACTTTTATATCAGGCAAACATCTTGGGTCACCTGAGGAAGATTCTGTAGTCTGTTGTTTCGATGAGGATATATTTTCTGTGTTCCTCAAAGCACAGCAGACAAACATCATCACACAGAGATTTCTCTGAGGCTCTTCTGCCTCTCCACCCCTTCTAAAGAGTGTACCTTATACTTTAATCCTTTGTTTGTAACTGTTTGGTTTGTTTTCTAGCATCTCTGCCAGAAGTGAACATGTAACAATCTACCATTTTGACGATCTTGTTTTGCAGTATGATACTATTTTCAAGATATGAAACATGCATGACAGTTACATAAATTATGTTAGGTAGGTCCTTATCTGGTGTATACTAGAGTAATTCGGTTTGTTTCAGAGAAGCTGTGACAATTTACACCAGCTGAGAATGTAGTCAAATATCTCCTAAAGCTGTCACAATTTTTGTTTTGCCTTGATCTGCCAAGCAGGGGAATAGGGGACAACACCTGTGAGTCTTAACCTTCAAGTTGATATGTTTGAAATAAGTCATGTTCAAACCTTCTTTACAGTCACAGAAACTGTTGCCCTACGGCAATGGAAATAACCTAGAAAAGAAATTTAGTATGAAAGAAATTGCAGTCACATAAAAGTATCTTTTTAGCTTTTACTTCAGAATTGTCTTTGGTTTTGGGTGTTTATATCACGTGCTGATGACCTTGAGAGTAGATACGCGAATAGTTTTTCTTCCTTTGGATAGTAGTAATTTTAACATGACATTTCTTTAGACAACTTTATTAAACAGTGACTTTAATAGACTGTTACCTAAAACAGTATAGTTTAAGCAGAGAATGAAGATTAAAGCCCACATTTGAAAGGCATGACTTTTAAATTCTATCCTGGTTTTACTTATTGTACTCTTTCCAAAGCCAGTATTTCTTGTAAAAATGAAAATTGCACTATCTTTGTGAAGTCTTAATATTATGAAAAATGAAGTGTTTTATGGCCATTTTTATGCTTTCACATCAAGAATTTTTCATTTATTTTCAAAGCTTAAAGTATCTTCTGCTGTGAGAGCCAAGTAAGGCAACCACCTAGTGCTTCAAAGCATACAAAAGGGTACTAGGCACCGGAGTTTGTGATGAATTCAGTTCTTGTCATATACCACCTGCCATGGCATGTAACAGATCTGTAATGGGTTTTTTACCTTTTACTGTGCAGTAAATGGATTGATAGATTAGGTCTGAGACCAGTGAACCATGGAATCAGAGGTTTGCTGGAAGGAGTTTATTACTCTTTAATATTATTCTTGGTCTGGTGTCAGCCAAGAGCGATGAGCTAAATTATCTGAAAGTAAGCTGGATGCCAAAATCAGCATTCTCGTCATTTATCCACCTTAGTCTTCACAACATCTACTGTATGTATTATGAAGGTTATTATAAGTGCCTGATGGAGACATTTTGTTTTGCTGCCTTTTAATTTGTCTACTAGTATTAGTTCTAATTACTAGACACTGAAGAGTCTATTTCACTGTTTATTGCCACAGCAAATCAATTTGTTGTGCTATGTGGACAAGATAAAAATTAGAGTGGAGTGACATGGCTATAATTTGTGAACATTTTCTGTACCACCAGAACAGGCATAGGTTGTCTTAGCATGGCTGATCAAGTGTAGAGAAAAACAGATGGGCCCAAAAATGCAGAAACACAAAGTCATAACAAGGTTATAGTTCATGTATTGTAACTTGCCTTGAGTAAAAATTATTCATAGATTACCTGTAATGACATAAAATTTCCAGCATGTCAGTGCAACTTAATTCGAGCTCACAGTTGGAACTACTGCAATTGCTACTGTTGTTATTTGTGGTATGGAGAGGGAAATATGTTGGGAAATGAATTCTACAGTTTGATTTCTGTTCTTTCAATCTAAAATAAGAATAGTATAACTGCCATTTTGGGGGTCAGAAGGTTGATATTTTTCTGAATTTGCTTTCATTTAATTAGTTACATGATTCCATTAAATATAATAAAGCCTTTTTTTATGCTAAATTACCTGTGACAGTTTGTCATAGATGGCTAATTAGGTGTAGCCCACAGTCATGTTATTATCAGCCATACTCACAAATGGTCTCACATATAGCAAAATGAAGTTTGATGTAAATGTTCATTGGACAAATATGAACATGTCACAAGCTCTAAGAAACAAGTATATAGAGGCTTATTTTTTAAAAAATTTTATTTGCATATTGCTAGCACCTAGTATTAATTAAAATTAAAAAATCTAATCAAAGAAAAATATTTCTGAAGTACAGTCAAATCATGCAGGGGTAAAAAAGTCTGTATTAGCCAATGAGGCCATAAAAGCATGATTAAATGCATGTCTGTGTGTATAGAATATATATCATACTATCTTACCAACCATCTTAAAATTCCTTTTCATTCTTGTTTGCCATACAAATCCAGAATATATTCATCTTATATTTAAGAAATTATGCCAAGTACTTTGAATGTAAGACGTACTAATTGTCAATACCTATGTGCTGACAGCTACATTGAGGTACTACTGATATAGCTGAATTACCAGATACCAAATAAGCTACTTCAGGCAAATCATTACACATTTTTTCACAATAAAGTTCCATGCATCTGACAGAGATTTCACTTATAATGAACAATGTTCAGATACTGCTGCACACCAATGGGCTTTTTAAAACTTTAGTTCCAAGACAGACACTGCCATTTCTGTCAGGTGTTTCATCCATCTCTATTAGGGAAGACCATAGGGGCCTAAAAATCAATGTTTTACTCTTTGCTGTTTACAAGATAAAGATTATACTTTAATTATATAGACTTGTCTGTATAGCAATATGCCTATGTAATTAAAATTCCCACAAATGGAATAGTCTGAAATAAAGTTAAACTTTCCCTAGTCTGTCTGTACAGGGTTTAGGAAATGAGAGGATGGAAAGCAGCACTATGGAAAGAGAGCTGGGGTGTCCTGATTGATGGAAAGTTGAACATGAGCCAGCAGTGCCCTGGCAGCCAGGAGGGACATCCCTGTCCTGGGGCATCAGGCACAGCATCAGCAGCCGGGCAAGGGAGGGGATTGTCCTGCTCTGCTCTGAGCTGGGGCAGCCTCACCTCGAGGGCTGGGGGAGCTTTGGGTGCCACCACAATATAAGAAAGATATGAAGCTGTTAGAGAACATCCCAAGGAGGCCATGAAGATGGGGAAGGACCTTGAGGTGAAGCCGTGTGAGGAGCAGCTGAGGGCACTGGGTCTGTTCAGCCTGGAGGAGACTGAGGGGAGACCTCAGTGCAGTCACAGCTTCCTCACGAATCCTGGTGGTTCCTGTTGATCCTCTTCTTCTGGTCTTTCCAGTGGTGAGGGTGCCACAAAACACAGAGTTCAATGTATTAATACATGTTCAGGTCAGGTGGGAATGCTCACGGGGGAACTTTGACGCTGTCTCTTACAGCAGACTCTGGATCTTTTGCATCACTTTGCATCATGTGCAGTTATCTGGTGCAAGGCCTCAGGAATGAGTCTGGGGGACACTTTGGGGGTCTTTGATGGTTTATGACACCTCCTCAGCTGCCTCTCACGTGAATGTCCCGTGCATGTGGCCTTCTTGGGGTGGGGGGTTTTATAACTGATCCAGTTTGTGTAAGGGAAGATGAGTGTTCACTCCTGTCACACCCCAAAAACGCTCCTCCTCCCCTGTAGAACCCAGCCAGAGCTGATTTCCAGAGCAGCTGCTGAGTTTGGCTTTCTTTGGGGATGCATTCTCCCCCCAGCTTTGTTTACTTTTCCCTAGACCTGAGATAACTGGACAATAATATCACCTTTATCTTACCTCAAGTTCCCGTCAGGTGGCTTAGCTCGCAGTCCAGTTCCCATCAGGAAGCACGTTCGTCTGGGGAGTGGGCTTTGGTGGTCGCAGTTTCTTTACACAATTTTGCCATTTTTAACAATGTTTAAGCCATTAACCATTTCAGTCCCTCACAGAACAGTATTTAGCCTGAGGGATACATATGGTACTTTGTGCTGTAAACCAAGGAAAGGACATGGAGGGCATTATACATTTATTTTTAAATGATTTTCCTGTCAGAATATCCTTCATTAAGAATTACTGAGAGAACTGTACTCTAAAGCCTTTGTGGCTGCGTTTGGATTTCCGGAACTGAGTAAGAAAAAAAGATAAGAAATTCCTGGACTAGATTATTTAGCAGGGATTTAAGGTGGAGGGTTTTGTGATCAAAAATGTCCTTGACAAAGGAGAATTGCTGCGATAGTGGAGAGTAGAATGAATGACAATTAGGTACAAGTATTACATATAAAAAGCATACAGATATTCAGAAGACTGTGATATAAATGATCATATTACCATGGAAGAAAAACAAAGCAAGTCTTTGGGGTGGGAGAATATGTTTGTTTGCTTTTTAAAAAGCTAGACAGCCAGCTGAAGCAGAAAATTGTTTGGTGCATTGTGTTTTTGGACTGCTTTAGTTTTCTGCATTGATGGGGGAAAAAAAAAGATTTTTTAATAAAAATGAAAGTTGAAAATACTATAAATATTCCACTGAGAAGTTTCTTTTTTTTTTAGAAGACCAGATAAACTCATGCCAAGGTCAGGTCCTGGGAGCCTTGCAAGGAAACATGAAACACTAGATACGAAGCAACTAAAATTCTTCTATATTTAGCAAATAAAAATCTTCTATACATATTTTTAGTAGCCTGCTTTAATATTCCTCTAATAATACAGTCTTTACTCCAACTTTGTCAGAGACACTATGGCTCATAAATATTCATGGTTTTAAAGGAATTACATAGATTTTGTTTTAAAGTCAATATTGAGTTTGTTAATGCAAATGGCTCAGTTAATTAACTAAATGGCTTCCTAAACTGAACTTATATGAAACTCTTGTACACTGATTGTTTTTCATGGAGAAATGATGCATATAAAGCTTTACCTCTTCCATTTTAAGTTACTCTTTTGTACATGCTCTAGGGATGGTGATTTTGGGCAGATAAAACTTTCTGAACAGTGGCTGTAAGAATTGCTGTTTTATGTAATCATCTTACAAATGCTATGGAAGTGTCAGTTATGATTTATCAATAAGTCTGGACTTAAGTTTGCATTTAATAGTTGTTACAACTTCAGTTATTTCTATATTATCCAAGTCCTCACTTGGATGACATCAAACCTGCTTTCAGTCCAGTTATGCTCTGGGCTGATTGCAGTGTAGTCAGTCACTGTCTCTTCCTAATAGTTGCATTTTTTTTCAGAAATGGAATGGTAAAGCAGAAGCCGCTCTATGTTTTACAATTAGTAAGCGAAGAAATTAATACAGAAAACTTCCTCAATTCTTCGTACAGAAGACTTCATTCTTCTCTGTGCAAGCAATTCTGATTTTTTAAAAAACCTGACACTATTGGTTACCCTTCATTTATTTGAAACCCATTTTCATGAAGTGCTTTGTATATGCAAGTGACCCTCCCAGGTGGGGCATACAAAAATAGCATTGTTGACAGTCTTCACAGATATCCCACAACACGCTTTTGCTCGTATTCATTGCAGCTTTTCCTGTTTTTCATATCAAGTTAGCTAGATTTTAATCCACTCTCAGATTCCTCAATATAAGGTCCATTTATAAGTGCTGCTAAGATAGCAAGAAAAAGGGGTATTTTAGTATTGCAGGAAAAAAAAACTGACATATTTTCACTGCTGTTAAAATATTGGAACTTGGGATTTCTTTGCTCTCCACTTACCACTAAGAAAATTCTTCATATTCTTTTTTGAAAAAGGACATGTTGAAGAGGTGCATATCCTCATCTGTATTCTGAAGCAGCTGGGCAATAACTGCATTATTTTCTCTTTGGTCATTTCAAATAAACAGGGAAGGTGGTTGACTTGTGAGAGAGAAGTGATGTTTGAAATCAGGCATCAGTCACTTGAAATATAATGTGTACAAGTCATTTCAGTGGCTTTCCTTTTGTTAATAGTGATGCCTTACTAGTATTATAACTAATCAAGTTCATTCATTTGCAATAACATTTCTGACTCTGCAAAACTATTCCCCAGTATTTGATCTTTCTTACTTACTCTCTACCTAATTAGTTTCAACTTTTTCATTTTGAGCATTGTTCCCGAGTTAAAAGATTGAGCTGTAACTCCACAACCATTATTTTAATTGATACTGCTTTAATTGAATCTACTTTCTGGATATTCATAAGAATTAAACAGAGTGGGGAGACAGAATATAATTTTACATCAGGTGAAATACTTTATAAAAATCCTTCCTCCCTTTATGCTTGTTATCATAAGAATTGGTATTCCTTTCTGTCTGCAGAACTCTAATTCTTCCCATAGTGCATGCACACAACTGTGTGCAGACTGAAAACTGTCTAAAGCTAAAGTGAGAAATAGCAGTGGAAAACTGGAGCGAGGGAAAGGATCAAGGAGATGTATACTGCCAAGATGAGCATATGTAAGGTTTTGCACCAAAGTAATCAGATTGGGGTCGGGATAGAATCAACACAGTAGTGTGTTATTTAGCCTACTTGTGAGGGAAAAATCATGCAATACATCAGGTTCAGATGGAACAGAAGCAAGCAATAAAAGTAATTTTAGAAATCATAAGGAGAAGAAATTAAAATACTTAATGAAGACGTCAGCTTTGAAAGTATGCACTTATTCAAATTTCAGATATTCTGATGTTTTTGGAGATGTTACCATTTTTATGCTGGCGGTTTTTTTGTGTGTGTTTTAATGACAAGAGCAAAATTTAGAATAAGTAAAATTTTATATGTGGGAAATGGTCTGATAGTTTCAGAATAGAATAAAATTTAATATTGTGAAGACCAGAGTCAGTTAGTAAAGTTAAGCTCTTCAGCTCTTTCCCCATTTAGAGCTGAAATATTTTCTATTATTCTGTCACTAAGCTTCCAATTAATCTAACTTAATTAACATTTGAACTAAAGTAAAAAATTTTAGATGTATAACATGCTTTGAGATTAATTTTTTTGACACATAACATTGAAATTGTATAGCCCTTTGATGTTGAGCTCAGATTTGTTTTCTTTGAAAGAATAATCCATACTTTTGGTGTTTCCACTTGTAAATTTATTTTGCATCTTTGGTTGCAAACCAAGGTGTGTTGTCAATGTTGATCTGTTGTGAAATAAGGCAAAGTTGAAAATATTTAATTTCTATTGAAAGGGATAACCCAGATTTTCAGAAAGATGTTCCAACTGAAGTTATCTTTTATTCAATTCCTGTTTTTATTTGTATCCTATTTTCCTTGCCAGCCGCTTCATCAGCCTGTGTTCAGTCCTAGGCAGGTCTTGGGGAAAGTATTTCATGTTTGCTCTGTTTTCACTCTACTGAAGGTGTTGCCTTATGGCCACTGTTCCTGTTGGTTGTCCCTCTTAGAAAAGAACATTAGCCATCCTCTGATAAAACTTCACAGTCTTTCTTAAACAGGAGGGAAAGGCATAAGATACCAAAGGGGACGAAAGTAAGCAGATATTGGATAGTTACCCCAAGACAACAAGTGAATAAAGAGAGGATGGGGACCAAAGAAAAAATGTAGAAGAGAGTATTGAAGTGGGACAATAGCTGCTGCTCATTCATCCCTGGAGGCATCCCAGAACTTGCAGGAACTCATTCAGAGAGCCCAGAAACAGCAGGGCAGTGGGATTGTTGTAGCTCCCACCAGCGCTGGAATCCCACCTCAGGGGTGCAGCTCCTGGAGCTGTGAATAACGAGCTTGAAGGACTGTGAGTAAAACAGCAGGGAAGATTCTGGAGGGCCCCATCTCCACCGGTACTCCTGTGCCACAGAAAGGGCATAAATCTGAACAGCCAGTCATCTTGTCCGTGTCCATTACTCCATGGAGGTTTTCCAATTTATGCTTCTGGTGAGCCGCAGAATTAGCTCAGGAAACAAGCTGTGCCCCAAGAGACGGTCTGCAGCAGTACCTTGCCTTGATAGGCAGACTTGTAATTACCTTAAACTCACCAGGCTCTAATTTGATTAGCCAGCTTGACGGTTTGATGCCAGAGCTTACAAAAAGCCCCAGACAAACCACAACGAGCTCGCAAATGAAATCCCTGATAACCAAAATCTAAGACTGATTCCCACACAATGGCGTGTGACACATTACTTGGATTTTACAAGGTATTGCCTTGTTAAATGCTTATCTGTAGCCCTAACCTGAGTTGGTGAAAGTTATTTATTTATTTATTTACTGTTGTTCTTTTTATCTCTGTGGTAAAATTAGACAACATTAAATTTCTGTATATAATTAACTGATTCATATTTGCATTAATTTATTTGGTTTTGTATTAAAATATTATAATCCTGTATTTGTGTTTTAATTTTAGAGCAGGAGACAATGTGTGAGAAGAGACTGCATTTACTTAAATTTCGCTTTACCTTTCATTATAGGTGGCATAAATAAATGTATTGGAAACAGTGGTTTAAGTACAGTCTGGCACCAAAACTTAATCATTCAATTTCTGCTGTTCTGGACTGAATATGCCTTAGTATATAAGTGGTTGCTTCCCCCTTTTTCTTCCCCTCCTGAAAACTTTTACAGATTTTACTTTCTCTGTCCTGTGATAGACCCAAAATACTTGATTAATGTTGATTGGAAGGAGATTAATTTAAATTTCAGATCTTCAGAAGTCAGCTTGGATTTTTATCTGCCTATGACTACCTATTTGCTTTCAGTTGTATTTCTGTGAAACTTATTTACATTAATATTAAAGCTAGTAAACATTAGAGATTAGCATTCAAAAGTTGTAAGAAAGATGAAACCAATCTTGTATGAAATTAGGCCAAGGTCTGCATAAATTTCGAGTTAACACATAAGGGAAATGGATGCATTTTTAATTGTTTCCTTTCTTTTCTGGGGCCATGCTGGAAAAGCAGATTTTTTATTATATTTTAAAAGATGAAGAAAATAGTAAAAGCAATTTGATTCATGGGTCAGTCTTTATTAAATAGGGTATTATGAGGTGGGTGTAATGAACGATGGAAATAATGTAAGATATGGCAAAGCAACTTCTTAAAATACAAATATCCCTTACATACAATCTAAAAAAATCACATGCAGAGATTACGTAGAGCGGTTGTTTTAATGCCTAGTAAGTCAATATTATCACACCAAATTTTTAAAGAAATATACATGTCATGAGACAGTTGTGTTCTTTGCATTCTCCCAGTGGGTGGTTGTTCTGTTTAGTAGCAGTCATTGCTTTCATGACTCTGAGTTTGGATTATTGTCTTCTGAAAAATTTCATCATTAGGGGTTAGAATTACCGGGCACTAATACTTCTGTAGCCAGGCAATATGATAGTAATGCTAGCATTGATGCTGCTTAACTTTACAGGGAATATATTTTATATTGTGTGTCTCAGAAACTTCATGTTTGCTACTTTTAAGAAGGTCACTTTGGTAAAAATATGCTTTAAAACAATGAACACTGGCAAACCTTACTTTTCATGATATGGAAAACAAACCATATTTCTTGGCTGACGTTGTTAATGAACTGCTGTTGTTCTTTATCTGCTCAGGCCCTATATTAGCTGCTGCAATTTTTTTTTTTTTTTGTAAAGCACAGATGGTTTCTCCCCTAGTGTATGTTTGCAATGCTGCCCATTGTGTAGGATTGTGACGTCTCACCTCTCTAGCTATAGAAAACAGCCTGGGAAGGACAGTGTGGAATTTGTGTTGTCTTGTTTGCTGCCAACCTGTTCCTCCATTTATTCCAAGTGTTTCAGAGCTGGATTTGAACTCTGCCATTCACTGATTCCTAATTTCTAATGTTGTTGGCATAGAAGAATGTGCTTAGTTAGAAATCTGACTGCTTTGAATGCAAATCAGAGAACCAAGTTGCCTGATCAGAATTGATGATACATTTGTTCATTATTTTTCTTCACTGTGTGCATCTGCTTTTGCATATTTGGATCCAATTGGCAACTCTAAACACCTTATAAGAAAACACATGCTTATAAATATATACATTCAAGAGGTCAATAAAGATTAGATATAATTCAAATGATCACTTTCACGTTTTCATTTTTTTTCCTGATTAAAAATTGACCTTTAAAACAGTTTAGTATACTGAGATAACTTTTTTTTTTAAACTAAAAATACCAAAAAGCCTGGTGGTAATTTTTTTTTGTTTGTTTTATTTTATTTTAGGTTTGTGTGTGTGTCTGTGTGTGTGTGTGTGTGTTTTGGTTTTTTGATTTTTATTTTTTTTTAGGACAGACTGTGTCTCAATTAATTTGCAAGATACCTACCATAATAATTTGATTGGTGGGCCTACTCTTTATTAACCGTCCAGTATATGAATCTTGGTTTTTAACATTTTATATAAATGTATATATGCATAGTGTTAAATTGTTTTGTAACTTGTTTGTGCTTTTTTCACCAAAACAATGGCTTCTGCTGTTTTTTCAGGTGTCCAAAGATCTTCCAGAAAAACAAAAAGAAATAGAGCTTCTGCTAAAGGATTTCACTGAACTTGATCAACAACTAAATCAGGTGATATTGTGGGTAACACCTGTCAAGAACCAGCTAGAGCTCTATAACAAAGTGGGTCAGCCAGGAGCCTTTGATATTAAGGTAAATTTTCCTCCATTTTAAAAAAGCATTGGATTACTTGTGGTGAAAAAATCAGTCACAGTATCAGCTGTATAATTTTTATTAACAATGTAACTTGGAGACAGAGGTTAGCAATTGTCCCCAGAAATTCAAAGCTCTATGAATTAAACCTTTTATTCTTTTCTGCTGAATGGTTTCTAGGGAGGGGGCAGATTAAAACCAATGGCTCCAAGATGATATATAAATATAACCAATTATTTTCACCATATATGTTTGCCATAAGTCGATGAATCAAATTTTAATATGAAGTGAAATAAAATTCACAATATTAGTGTTGAACCATTAAAGCTGTTCCATTAAAGCTATTATGACTGCATGAAAATCAGAATATTTAGAATCATAGCGCAATGCTCATATTGCAAGGAAAGATATTAAACTGCACAGGTGGCACTCCAGAATCAATAAAGCAGATTATCTAGTAATTGTGAGAAAAATATTAGTCATCTGATCATTGATATATATTTAATTATTTTTTTTTAAAAAGCCTGTATTTAGATTGACTGAGGCCAGAGAAATTAAGGCTGAAAAATACTGATTAGAATCAACTGGCCTGCTGGGTATATACTTAGACCTTTTGGCCTTGCCTTTTACCTATGCATATATGGTCTTACCTTCACATAAACAGTGGAAATATTTAAAGTACATGACATAATTGAAATCTATGAGTTTATAGTTTAGAGTAGCTCAGCACCTTATTCACACAGATGAAGATTAAACAGAAGACACTGAGTTTTGTTTTGTATCAATCTGATGATGCAATTTTCAGTGGAAAATGAAAAAAATGTAAAGATTCAAAACTTTTCTTGTCTTGCACAAAATGGAATAATACCTGTTCCTGAAGATGTGTGGTTTTGCAGAGCATGTTTATTAAGTTTACTTTAACTTAGTTTCTGCTAAGGAACTTGTTTAATGCCCAAACACTTTTTAAGCCATACAATTGCATTATATAAGACACTGAATCTCAAGTCCTGTTGTTGTCCTATAATTGACAGAATGAGTTCAGCAATGACACTCATTCCCTTTCTAAAAGACAAAATCAGTATAGCTTTTTGCAAATGTCTGTATATATACTGAATGACTGATGGAATTTTGCTTTCAAGAAAACTATGGGTCCTTATCTCCTGTATTTTAACAAAAGATTTTAGGTTATTCATCAATTTTTTCATATATTTTTCCATTTTGTTCCTTTATTTCACCATTACATTTTATATAAAACGAAAGTAGGGCTAAGTTTCTACAAATGATAGGACTATTGTTTTTCATACTTATTGTGAGTGAAGCATTCTGCTTGGCTCCTTCATCTTGTGATGATGTGACCAGAATATTTCTGAAAAATGGTTGAAAGAACTGGAAGGGAAAAAAAAAACATTTAAAAAAATTAAAGATCTGTAGTCCAGAAATGGATGGAGAAAATCAGGTGTGTCCTGAGAGATGGGGGAACCGTGAAGAGCCCCAAAAAATTCAAACACCCTTTCTCTCTGTGAAAAACTTCACCATATTTCTTTCATGGATAAATTTATATCACTTGCCTTTAAAGGTTGACCAGTTTTGATCGTAGATTAATTATTTAGTTGTGATTTTGTGGACTTCAAGGATTATAGGGACTACTACTATTGTGAGGGCTGTAATCATATGAAGTGTATTTGCTTCTTATCTGCATGTTATCTATGTGGACTGCTTTTAAAATACATAGATTTAACTTCTTGAGTATGTTGTTGACTTAAGTTTACCCAGAGTGTAAGTTTCTTTTCAGGGAGAGAAACTTTTGCATTTAAGACTCTTCATTAATTATCTCTGAAGGCAGATTATAGCCATAGAACCTTTTTAAGATGAAGCAGAATAAGACCATTAATAATTACAAAACACATTAAGAATGAATAGATATAATTTAGGAAAGCAGCCTGTTCTTGACGATGTTCAATTTTACACTCCAAACATTCAGACCCATGCTAGCATGCTGTCCATCATACTTGGGTCAAGCCAGGGCACACATTCTCAAATCATTGTTGAAATGATTATGTTTATGTGTATTTTTAAATTGCTATCCTGTATGGCTAATGTGCACCTTTAAAAAAAGTAAGGATGTGTATCCTGCCTGTGGAAAGGATGTGTCTTTTGCTCTGGTGTTCTCCAATGCTGTATAAATATTCAACGTTTCTTCTACAACCATTTTAATGCCTTCACCAATATCCGAAGAGCACTGAAGTGTCTCCTATAGGATTTCGTAATTCTTTTTCTCAGAAACCAGAGTGACGCTTATGATCATCTAGTAGAATGAAAAGCATAGTGTTAATATTCCTAGAAAAGAGACTGGATAAGAAATTTTACAAATAATTTTTTGGACATTCTAAAAACCTGGAAGCTATGTAGAAGTTTAAAACTGGCCATCACACTTGTAAATATAGCACTGGAGTGAAAAAGACCAGGTTTGTGTAACTCCTCAGGAAAACCAAACTACTTTGGTTATAGGATTTGACATAATGGCTTGCAAATTTTAATTCTGATTTTAATTATTTGGAGACATTGTCTTTAATGACATTTCTGTCGATGTTCTTTATACTCTAACTAAGCCTGCAATGCAATGTTCTTCTCCTTTCTCCTCAGCTATTAAGTCCTCTCCTGTTTCTTTTGTTTTCCAAGTTGTTTTTTCAGGAAAAGAGTTCCAAAATTAACATGAATGGATATAAACTTTACATATTGTAAGAATATTCATTTCTAAAAGCCACAAAATACTGAGTGTTCAAGATTTTCTGACCTCAGAAGCAGGTTGTAATAAATGATAAGAACATTTGGGGTTGGGTAGGTAGAAGAGAAAGAGGACATGGATGTGTGTTTGTTTTAAAAGGATGCCTAGGTTATCTTTAGCTAGTTAGCAATATTATGTTAAAGTAATATGCCTGTTTTAAAGCAAGTTTCTTGTATTTGTACTTAGATTTAGAAAATTTCAATTACAGAAATTCATGGTAGCTGAAATTTAAACTTGATACACAAACTAAAGTACATCTAAAATACGAATTATCAATACTCTGAAAGAATTTTTAAAAATACAGTGATTTTTTCCTCTCAAAACCATAGCAACCTTTGCTCTGGCATGCAACTATAATTTGATAACTATCATTACAGTTTCTTCCATAAATCAAGGGGTGAAATAAATGCAGGTCCTTATCAGATAATTTGGTTTAATAATATTTATAATATTATATAATATTTACTATAATATTTATTAAATAATATTGATCTATATAATACATGCATAATAAGTATATAAAGGAGAATATCTGGGAATTTCACTTTAACAATTCACACTGATAACTTTCAATTTCTGTGAATTAATACCAGTTTAAAAGCTCATACCTTTTTTCCACCTCTTCAAAAATTAACTATTCAAAAGAGATGAGAAGTCCCTTAAATTTACTTAGAAGAAAAATTAAATAAAATCCCCAGCAGCGTTAACCTTTAATGGTGGCACAAAAGTAATTCTATGAGTAACAAAGGTGCAACCAAAGGCAAAATTATTGCATATCGTTACAGAGAACTTCACAAAGACTTCGAAGACCCAATACACAATTGGGCTTGGCGACAGGTAGAGCAATTAAAATCCCTCCTACAGCTCTTAAAACTACGTCTCTGTAAGTAATTACAAAGTGCCCAGGACCATTGGCTTAGAGCTTAACTGCTTCATCCTTTCAGCAGCAATCTCGAGTCCCCAAAGAGCACAGTTGCATCCAAAGTGCCTGCTGCAGCATCGGTGGCTGGCGCTAATCCCTGACCATGCCTGGGCACTGCCTCACACCTTGCAGTTTGTCCCATGTCAGAAGCAAAACTCACAATTTAATGGTGTGGGTAGTCATGCTGAATAACTTGAGCAAATGCCCTCTCCCTTTTCAGTTCATTACTCCCATCACCACATAAAAAATCAGGGAAGGATGCAAACTAGTGATACGAAAATAAGAAGTTCAGTGTTGTTAAGATCCAATTATTGAGAGATGTCTCTGCCCAAATTAAGGTGGAAACAAGACCATATACTGAAGTCAATAATACAGATTTTATTTACCAGTAAAATGTGGGGTAGAGAGACAGAATGAAATTAAAAGAGAGGGGAGAGAGAGAGGGAGACAGGATAAGCCGAAGATAGTCACCACCTGTGCATCCAGTAGTGTCCTGTTGGTCTTCCATAACACTGGGCTTCTTGATGGTGGGGGTCCCAAGGTCATTTAAAACTTCTCGCTATTTATACATTCTTGCAACCAAAGGAATTAGTGTTCGTTGGCTACACAGTTCATCGCTCCAGGTGCTTAATACGTGCTTAATACCGAATTAATACTTAATTTCCTAGACTCGAACCCTAAGTTCAGTACCAATGTACATGGTGGGACAGGCTCTCTTCTACTTCACAGTAATGCAGCTAGGAAAGAGAAGAATAGAAGATGCCGACATAAAGAGACTGGACAAGTCCAGCGTGTTCCTTGATCACCCATGTGGAGTAAGACCTTGTGGTGACCAAGGAACACACAGGGTGACTTCAGAGTCCTACAATCCCTGGAACATTCTGTGTCATTTGAGGACAACATCTCCACTTCTAAACTATGTACACATGTCAGTTTAAAAAGTAGCCAAAATGTTAAGGGAAATGTGAACACTGTTAAATAATTGAAACAAACTTTTTAGAGATATTCAGTCCCAGAAAGCATATTGTACTTTGCAATAGCATTAACTATAAAATACATTCCCTGCTGAATTAATTCTTTTTTTCTTTCAGCTCATTCTGCTATCATAACTCTACACTTATTTTAAAGAATTGCAGTATGGCTCAGTAAACCGTAACATATTTTATGCCAATATGATTTGTCTTTATAATTTTCCTGACCACAATTTAGAGGCTGTAGTGCCACAGTTAGGACCGGGACCTTCAGTTAAGCATCATAATTTTGAGAAGTGGTATCAAAAATCACACTTGGGCTTTAATAACTCATTTCTCAATATATAAGAGTAGAGAAAGGATTCTTCTTTCTCAGTATCTAGAAGGCATCTGTACCAGTGTTTGTTTCACTCATTATATTCATCCTTAATGACAGATTTCTTCTATAAACAAAGGTATTTTTTTTTAAATTGAATAAAGTATCCAAATATTGAGCAAGCATTGAAATGCATAATGGCAGGCTACAAATTTAAAGTATTAAGATAGTTCTTTGTAAGTGTTGAATATATTTTACCACATTGACGTGATCTTCATTTCCAATAATAGCATAATATGTAGACTGCACCTGTGAAATACTCATGTATATGCATGGGAAGGCATGAAATCTACATCTATAAGAATGTCTTGACTCCTCTGCTACTTGTGAACACTGGAACATTTCCAGGTTTGCAGTGTACCAGCTTCTCATGCATGTAGAATATATTTCATACTGTGTCTTTTACAACTCTAGTTTCCCAAGCTTGACAGTATGGTGCTGTCTGGGTTCATTCTTTGCCCTGGGTTTGCCCTCAGTCTGATAGCTATTTTGCATGATTTAGTATTCATACTTCACAAACTTAAATGGTATCATCATAAATTTCCAATTTTACAAAATGGTGCCAAGGAAATAGTACAAAGGTTGTTGACATTATAGCGTAGAAAAAGACTGAAGTACTTAACAGTTTTGTTTACAAAACAGCTTCTGCCAGCACTAGTGTCTAAGTTGTGGGTGTTACAGCCATAGTCAATGGATGCAACCATGGCAGGAGTTCCTTTCACCAATGACATGCTGAAGTTCAGCTCTTACTATGTGGTTGGTTCTTACATGCTGGTGGTTTTTTTTTATTTTTCAGCAGTAACTTCTCTCAGTTTCATTAGTATGCAAAAAGCCCTGATTTTCCTGGTCCCGCTTTCAGTTTATGTTGAACAGCTTTATTTTTCTTAGCCATTTTTCCTTCTCTATCAATAAAAATCTGTAGCTAAAAATGTTCATTTTCCAACTCCTGTGCATCCAAATGTAATGGTTTTGCTGGTTGTATCGCCACAATTTTTATTTCTATAAGTAAACCTGAATCCTAGGAAGTGATAGCTGCTTTTCAACTGTTAATGCAACCATGTCCTCTCAGTGCAAAGCTGGGGCCCTGCAGGATGACATGGGTGATATGAAATATTCTCTGTCAGTGAGGGAATTTTGACATAAGGAAGTTTTATTTAGCCTTTTCAGATCTGCCTGGTTTCTGACCCAAACTGCACTATCTCCACTTTTGCCTTGCTTGTTGGGCTCTCTGAGGGTAGCCTTGCTTCTTTCAAGTCTGTGGCAGTTTCATAGTATTTTGATATATATTTCCCGGGGTTCTTTGGCAGTATTTTGGACTAGAAATGTATGGGATATCCATCTAACAGCAGGAGATAGTAGATTTAACAGCAGAGAAAGCTGTGTAGCAGTGCTGAGCTGGGGACATGCACAAACTTCTAATAAGATGGTTTCCACCTTTCTTTTTTAACCTAGACATCATTGACATTTTGCCAGGTATTCTTTTTTTGCCAAAAACATTCATATTAAAAAGAGGCTCTAAAACAAGGCCACAAATAGTACTGGACTATTAAAATTTTATATGAAATGTCTCTACACAAACAGTTGCAACTCTTGCATGCAGTATAGCAACCCTACAGCTGACTTTGAGCAGACAAAAATGTGTCATCTCTGAGATATGTGTAGAACTAGTATATTTGACTCAGTGTCAGGTCATAAGATTCTGCTCTGGTCATCCAGTCAGACCTGCTTTATAAAGTCATCCTTTCAGTTTTCTGGCTTATTTTCTGCTTGAACTACAACACACCTCTCTCAAAAATAATAATTAGAAAACCCCAGATGAAACCAAACCAACCAAGACTGGTTTCTAATTTTCACATATGAACAGTCATTCACATCTCCTGGTAAATTACTTCAATGGTTGAGTTAAAAACCTGCACATTTTTCCTCAGCTGAGTTTATTTAACTTCATCTTTCTGTCACTGCTTTGTTTGCCAAACTAGAGAGAGGTCCAATACTGCATTAATAGGCAGTAATCAAGTTCTTTCCTAAACTCTGTTTGTTCACCATCAGTACTGTTGTTCTAATACAGACAAGAAAGCAAATATGGAGTATCTAATTAGTATTAGTTCAAAAAGCAATTATTGTAGTAGTCAAAGCAATTATTTTTTTGGTCCTGATAATAATGTGGTTACCTTTAATCACAAGCTTATTTTGGCTAAGTCAGATAATCAGAATCTAAGTAGGTAGCAAATGTTGCTCTAATGGAAGTTATAGTCGCTTCTGCATTGTCTCCTTAACGGAATATTTAAGGACATACATGAGCACTTTGAAAAGTGTTTATTCTGATCCAGCCATCCGGATTAAATACACTTAAACCTTTTAGGGATACGTTATTCTGAACATGTGGATGTAGACCTATACTTTACACTTTGAAACAGCTTTGCCTACGGCATCAACAATCTGTGGAGCTCCAAAGTTATGGCTCAAGGAAGTTGTGCAAATACTGACCTTTGTATCTTCCTACTGACTGTTCTGCTGAGATTTGTTTACTTCAATTGCAAGCAAAAAAAGGGGAATCTTAGAAGTGGTGCTGCTCTAGTTGACAGCTTAAGAAAATACCTTCAGAAAATGTAACCAACTTTTTTTTCTTGATTTATCTCAGTTTTCTTTTTCTCTTAATATTTATTTCCTGATAGTCCTGTTCAATCCCAATTCTGTGTATGGCAGGATCCCAAGTCATTGAGAGTTTTGATTAGAGATTCTCAGACAGCTTGCTCAGAGGAAGAGCCCTAGAAGGCTTCAAAGAATGGTTAAATTCAGAAATCTGGTTTTGGAAGAACAGAATGAGAATAATCGGGCTTTCTTAAGCTTATAAAAATCAAAATTACTGGATAGGACAGACTAGAAGTAAAAGCTTTCATATTACAACCTACTGCAACTATGACTAAGATAAAATTAACATTCTGCAATCTGTTAGAGTTAGATTGCACTTTTTAAATGTAGTCCGTGTAACATTTGTGGTGTGCTAAGGCTTTAGAAAAATACTTTAAGTGGGAGTTAAAAGCTTTTTTTACAGCCAAAAAAACCCCAGCTTCTTTCTAATATGTACATAGTAAAGCTGTTTTATTGTGTTGTGATGTATTCAACAAGATACTATTAGCAAAAAACAATTTTAGAAAGCCAAATATACAAAGAATGGAAAGTATGTTGTCTAGTAAGATAAGAAAAGCTTACAAGTAGGCTAATGTTAATATGGTTTTAGTTGCTCATAAATTTTAGCTGTTATTGTGGTTTATTTGCTTTGCTATTTGGTATTTGAAATCTATGGGTCAGTATTTTTAAAAATAAGTCACTCTTAAGTCTTCTGAAAAATTGAAATTTACAGATTTCTTCAGCCCTGCTTAATTAGCACAATAAAATGTGTTGACTATTTTCCTTTGCCCTCCAGAAGTGCAGTTAGAAACAAACACCTTAGTTAACCTAGAAGATAAGTATCTAGTCCTTTGATAGCTTTTATTCCTGAGAGCAAACTTCATTTAATAACATTTGCCATTAATTTTTTCCGTCTAAAACATTGTGTTTCTGAGGCAGTGAAATTTTAATTAGTAAATTCCTACTTCAAATACAAAATTTTGAAAGAAGAGGAATGCGGCAGAATGCATTGAACAGTTGTTTTTGAGTGTTTAAATGATCCCTGGAAAATATTCTTATCTTGCTAAGGGCTGACGTACTTTAATTTCTAGGTTTGACTAGTGGTAATGCAGAAAACAAAGAATGAATTCTATATTCTATATATTCTATATTTTAAATGCTGTTTCACCTTCCAAGTTATTTATTATATAATCAACATCAACTTTTTGATCATAGAATTCATCTTAAATTAGTGAAAAAATGCATTTACTAGTTTGGGGTCAATGTGTACTTTAAACAGCAGCTTCTTCCCCCTGCCTTTTTGTTCCATTCTTTTTTTTCTTGATCCATGGCAGCAAATGTATATAGTACACATAAAATTTCTTATGAGGAAATGAAAATACAGATATTTCCCCAACCTCATTCCATATTCTTCTCTATCTGGTTGAACAGGCTGTACAGTGTAGTAAAGGGATGCAAGTAAACAGTGTTTAGGTTTTTTTTTTTGCGTTTCTGGACTTTATTTTAATAATAGGTGTGTTACCACTGCATACATTTATGTGGGGTTCATTTACATTTAATACTTTCCCAAATTCTTTGCCATTGCAATGATTTACTCTTTTTAGGATCAAATGGCCTGGGATGTTCAGCTTGATTCCAATTGCCCTGCTGTTAAAAGAGGAACTGAAGATGCTCTATTCCCACCTGAACAGAGAACCCTATCCTTCATGTTCTATAAACATGTGCTGGTGGTGCTCCTTACCTCTTCAGGAGAGCTCAGGGTGTGTGGGGTGGAAGGAAGGATATGGGGTTAGGGCAGAGAGGAGAGGAGGGAGGTAGTAGTGCCTGGTCCTCCTGTTAAAAGCCTTAGGAATCGTCATACCTCCTTCTAACCATAGGAAGAGGTGAAAGCTGCACTTTCTGGGAATTCTTTGTGGTCTTTGTTTCAGCTCTGGTACTTCCCCTGGAAAACGGTTTTCCAGGGTGATTGTGACAGATTTAGTTTATTATAGATGATGAGAACATGGAAAGGATGGACATAAATGCAAGTCCCAATTAAGGAATGGATGGAAAAATTACACTTCTGGATAGGAAGTGAGTTGGCAGAATGCAGAAATTGTACTGCTAGCTCACTGAAAACCCTCCTGATGCTTTCAAATCATCTTCTCCAGACAACATAACAAACCACTTTATATTTTCCAGCCACCTTTGACTCCAAATCCTCTTGCAATCTTAATGGTCCTTTCTGTCTGCTTACTCAGTTTCCCAACATTTTTATTTTTACTCTGTCCTTGCTTCTGGGTCATCACTAATACCTCCTCTACTCCTCTATACTTGAGTACTTTTCCAAGGCTCATACAGCCTTGCTTTTTGCGTATACATCTTCAAATTCTCTCTGGGTGTAGAATTTTTGTCTGTTTACTGTCTGTGGTGGTCACTTGTCATATATTTAAAATAGCATCTTATGGGCTTTTTTTGGTAGATTAAAACTGGCCATCCTTAACAAAAAATGAGTAAGTCTTTATTTTTAAAAAATACCATGTATTTGGATTTTGTTCTTGATACCTTTGAATAACAATAAGAAGGCTGTCAACTCTTGTCAATCACTTCATTATATACTTGACAACCTTAAGTTCAAACATAAGAGAAGAGCATGGCTGAGAAGTAGCAAACCTAATTCTAGATAAATCAAAGAAAATTCACCCACAGGAGAGAATGAAAATGCCAACTGGACATTGCTGTATTTTTCCTTCTATCAGTCTTCATTTGTCAATTTTTACTTGACAATCTAGGCCAGATAAGTCAGATTTTAACACTTTACTGATTCTTTTACCTTTTAATTTTGCGGACATGCTTTTAAATGAGTAGTTTTTATATCCTATAAGAGACAGTGTAGTTTGTCTGTTGGAGCACACTAGGAATATGTACCTCAGAGATCTGTCTCGTATTCTAGCAACGACTGATTTGGCAAAACTTTGGATGATGAAATTTGAACTGTATTTAAACTGCTCCTATTTTTAATGCACTATTAATACCTGCAGTAAATGTCAGTCAGCTCATAGAACCTACAGCTTGAAATTCTGTGCCTAAATCAATTATTACTCTTGTAAGAAATTTTCTTATGGGACCTTGAGGAGCAACCTGTTCAATGTTTTGTTTGTGAATTTTGAGCATTTAAATTTTAAACAGTCTGTGTCTGAATCTCTTCTAAAGAAATCTATTCCAATTGCAAGACTATTAAACAATATTAGCTGCAGGTGGATTGTGGAAATGTGGCAAAACTTTCCCAATGAGTAATCCTTGGAAATTTAATCTGTAACAGACTTTGCAGTCCTAAGGATGGATTGCAAACACTTGTGTCCCAGCATCTCAGGGGAGGAAAGATTTTTGAAAAGTGATCAAGTATTTGATCTGTAGTAGTGTTTTTCAAGGAAATAATGGATAATAAATCAAGATGTGTTTTCACTGTTAAAAGCATAAGCTTTTTAGAGGTGTGGGTGAGTTGGTTAGAAGTTAGCGAGGTTGTACCTCAGATTTGCTTTTTGGCTTTCTCCTTGTACTAACGGCTCAGGTACTCTTCAAAGTGTGCTTAATATAAGCAAACAAATAAGTACAAAGCAAGCTTAGATAAATGCCAGGGCAGTTTACCAAAGCTCTGCTGAAGTCAATACCAAAACTATAGCTTGCTTCAGTGTAGTTCAGTTTTCTGAGATAGGAAATTTCCCCTTTTATTCACCAAAACACGGTTTGCTATTATTCTCACCATCCTTTTCACATGTTCTTTCTTAACAGAAAACGTTCTATCTCTTCAAAACATTGTTCTTGAAAGGTCTTGAACATTATTCTTCTTGATAATAGCATATTATTTATGAAACAGTAACTCCTCTTTTGTAAGATTATATATTTTTCTTTACTGATCACGAGCAATTTAAAGTGCTGGAATCTGAACAAGAGCCCATTCAAATGAGCACTTATAGCTGCACAAGGTCTTATTAGCTTTGGCTTCCTTTGCTTTGAATTGATTGCTATGTAATAAATGTTAGTAACAGGCAGTGTATATCTTCATAGCTTTTTGTATATTGGAAACTATAAGAATTTTTGGTACCTGATGGATATTTGAATACTATTTGAATACATACTGAATACAATTTGCTTACTAGTTCTTTTCATTCCTTATTTTGTAATAAGAATTTTATTTTTTCAGGCTGAAATCAATGGTTGAGATTCTAAAAAGATCAACTTCTGATAATGTATTTATTTATGGAAATTAAAATAAACAGTGCCGCCACTCAGAGTGGATATAGCTTCTCTGTTTGCATTTGCAAACCAGGCAGTTGAAAATGAGCAAACTGCAGTCTTTCCATAGTATAAGAACATAAATTCTATTTACTGAAATCTACCTCTGCTTCTGCTGTTGAAGCAATGTACTTGATCAGTCTTTACCATTCCTTCCAGTGAACTATGCCACTGTAACTGTTGGAAATGGTAGAAATACATCCTCATGCATATTGTTTTTAAATTACGTATGAAAGACTAATAACAGAAGATGGGCATATCTAAAAACATGTTGCAATCAACAAACCAATGTTAGACTACTAACAGATTTTGATTTTGGTTTCCTTTTTAATTTCCTTTTGTAGCCAGAAACCCCTCTGAAAATCACTCTTTCGTTACTAAACTTGAAAAGAAAATGAAAATTTGCATATAAGCCCTGACTAAAGAAAATATTAAGTAAGCAATCAAGAATTTGATGGTAAAAAAAATGTCAGTGCTTCACTCATAAATTAAATAATTTAAAAATCCATTTATTGAATAAAACTGTCATTATTTGTGCAATAAGATGGAAGAAATTCTGATTTCTCCTTCCTGTTTACAAGAAGTAATAAACAATTTTCATGGATCAATATTTTTATAATTATCACCAAATTTCACTTGCCAGTTAGGGTTCTTCTGTGTACTCCATATCTGCTGCTGTGTCAATCTAAATAACTCTTCTTTCTCCAAGGCTGCTACCCTTTAGCATCTAAGGGCACAGAATACTAAGAGAGAGCTAGTAAAATTGTTGGGACTTCCTTTATTTTCTTGCAAGAATTTCTCATTTTGTTTTTCTGCCAAATTTACTTCTTCTCTGTCACTTCTCTTGTGATTATTATTATCTCTTTTATATTATGCACTGGAAATATGAGAGGATCAGCAGTCTTGGTGGAACAGGAGCAGTTACTTCATCCCGTGTCCTGTCCAGTCTCAAAATAAAATATTCTGAATCACATCCAATCTCAAAGAATTATTCTTACTGCACCTTTTCACAGTCCAGCTGGATGATTAACTGTGCTTTATCGGTATATGACCACCATAGCCAAATTCTTTTCATATACCATATCTGCAGGTCATGTCTTTACAGCTAATAATTTCATCTATCTTCAGTACCTCCAGGAAATTTCCTTTTCAGGACAGACAGCTGCAATGGATAGATAGTGATTTCTCTGTGTGGGGAAAAATTACTGTATTTCATCTCCTCTAGAAGTAAAGAAGAAGCTTACAAATTTCTGATAGCCAGCAGGAAAACATGCTTTCGATAAAACATCGTTTCACTCTGCAGAGTGGTAGGGTTTGCAATTCCAGGTGCTTTGCATGGCTTAAATTTTGGGATCTTCTTAGTTCCATTTCTTTGTGGAGGATTTCGTTGTCCTTTTCTTTCCTTCCCTTTTCCAGTACCAGGAATAAGATATATTGCAGGGAACAGAATTATGAAAAACACACCAAGTTTTAAAAGACATTGTGTTGGAACATTTTACAAATTGCTCAAAGGCTGCACTTGCAGGTTTACAAAGTAGTTATGAACTCTAAAATTGCACTTTTAGAAGAAAAAGGTCCTTTGTGTACTGGTCTTTTCTGTGTAAGGACTGTTCCCTCTCTGTAGTATTTCAAAAATTTTCCACATAGGTCAAGAGTTATAGTTATATCAGTTTTCCAGACTCTCATTAAAATCAGATATCTTTTGCTTGTGTACTTTACTTCAAAAAGCTGAATGTATCTCACAATATTCTTTTCTCCATTAATATGACTTCTAATATGGTCTTGGGATCAAATTTTCTTCTCACACAATTAAAAGATAAGTCAGTTAATGTAATAGGCAAAAGAATTTTTATTTTATTTAATCATTAAAATGACATTTAGAGGCAGGTGCATAAAATTGTTTGTCCACTAGTTACAGAATAATTCTAGTGATAAAGCAATTTTACACTAAGCTTTGACTTAGGCCACTAATGGAATGGTGCTTAAATTGAATTACTTCAGGGGGTTATTTTGTACTATTTTTCATAAATCCGTAATACAGGAAGATGTATTTAAATTCTGTAATTCAGATGTTCACAGAACATTTTATTTCTATATAGAGATAAGTAAAGTATTCAGAAAGTTATCAAACCTTTTCATCTGTTATGTAAAAAAGAACAGCGGTAAGAGCTTGCCTTTCCTTGAATTTTATCCAAATTGATTAAAGTCTTTATGCAGGAAGTTTAAATACTGTCAACTGCATTTTTCCCCCAGTGGATTAGGTTCCAACCCAAGATGGCCACAGAACTGTTAATAGTATATCTTGGATGTATTCTGATAATATTATGTAAATATCTAAAGTGACTCCCAAGAACGCTGTTGACTGTACTGTCTGACCTGCCATCAAGATCTGATGCTTACTGTGCCGTAGATGAACTTTGATGTATTTTAATTAAGTCTCCTCTGACCATTCTTCTTTGTGGTGGTTTAGCTTGTTATCCTGCTCCATGAATGGGAATGTGCAGAGCTGAGTCAAAGGAAAAAATGAGGTCACTATTTTAGAAAATGGGAATATATTCATGTTTTCTATCTACTGCCTTTTTTTTTGCATGTGAGGAAAAAATTAGGCACTTGGAACCTCACCACTTATTTATAGTTTTTTCCTTAATGTGTGGGAACAGTAACTTGAAAGATAGATGTGAATGTTTCAATGAACCTTGCTGGAATTTCATATTTACAGCTGTTAATAAAGAACGGTAATTGTTGTAGGTGGCTCCTTCCAAGGGGAGCTGAGGGCCCTGTATACAAACTGGATCCATCCCACAGGGAAGTCTTCTGCCTCCCGGGGGACCAGATAAGAGATATTATTAAAAGACTTCCTGGACATTCTAGGGCAATCAAAAAGGACTTCAGAGTACTGGGATGGCTGGTTGAAGGGACAGGAGCACAGGTGGTTTTCCTCAATCCCTTTGGTAGCAGGGAGGATGCTGAAATGTCCAGGAGAACCCACCTGATGCATACATGGCTTAAAGATTGCTGTCATTGAGGAAACGTTTGCCTTTTTGATCATGGAGTGGTTTTTACAGCACCAGCCCTATTGGAGAATGATGGAATTCACTTGTCTAAAAGAGGAAAATGTTTGCAGTTTGCACATGACACCAAGTCGGGCAGAAGTGTTGATCTGCTGGAGGGTAGGCAGGCTCTGCAGAGGGATCTGGACAGGCTGGATCAATGGGCTGAGACCAACTGTGTGAGTGTCAACATGGCCAGGTGCTGGGTCCTGCACTTGGGTCACAAAAACCCCAGGCAGAGCCACAGGCTGGGGAAGAGTGGCTGGAAAGGTGCCTGGAGGAAAAGGAGCTGGGGGTGCTGGTCAACAGCAGCTGAACATGAGCCAGGTGTGCCCAGGGGGCCAAGAAGGCCAATGGCACCTGGCCTGGATCAGCAATGGTGTGGCAGCAGGACCAGGGCAGGGATTGTCCCTCTGTCCTGAGCACTGCTGAGGCCACACCTCAAATCCTGTGTTTGATTTTGGGCCTCTCACTGCTGCCTCAAGAAAGACATTGAGGGGCTGGAGCATGTCCAGAGAAGGGCAGTGGAGCTGGGGAAGGGTCTGGAGCACAAGTCCAGTGAGGAGAAGCTGAGGGGGCTGGGGGTGTTTATCCCGGAGAAAAAGAAGCTCAGGGAAGGCCTTACCACTTTCTCAAATTAGCTGAAATGAGGTTTTAGCCAGATGGGGGTTGCCCTTTTCTCCCAGGCAAGAAGCAACAGGACAAGAGCAAATGGTCTTAAGCTATGCCAGGGGAAGTTCAGGTTGGACATCAGGAAGAATTTTTTCACTGGAAGGATGGTCAGGGGTGAATATGCTGCCTGGGGAAGTGGCTGCTCAGGGAAGTGGTGTAGTCACCATTCCTGGAAGTCTTCAAGATGTTCAAGTTCCAAACGCTTAGTGCTATGGTGGTGTTTGGTCAAAGGTTGGACTTGATCATGGAGGTCTTTTCCAGCCTTAATGAGTCTATGTGCATGAATAAGTTCCATCTCTGAGAATTCTCATTGTGAGTTATGCTCTTTTACATCTGCATTACAAGAAAAACATATTTAAATGTAATTTTCCATTATCAAGTTAAATATATGTGGGGATTTATATCTGGTTGTTTCAGAAAAGTTTGTTTGAAATTAAAATCATCCAAATAGTTTTATATTTTAGATTTATTATATTTGCTTGTTACATGTCACTGCCTTGTCTTGATTAGTAAAGGGCAATTGCTTAGTGGTTCTGTTTTCCTGTGAATAAATTCTCTTAAATTTTCATTTGACATACTGTCTTGCTAAAAAGAGGTAATGAAACAACTTGAAACTAGAGGTTTTGAAAGAACTCACTATATTAATTTTGAAGTATTGTTTTTTTTATTTGAAGGCTGTAATTAAGGTTCAATTTTTTGCATTGTATTTCACCATGAAGATGCAGGTTTAATTACCCTGAGCTTCTCCTACTGTCCCTGCAGAATATGTCCAAAGGACATAAGCTCATGGGGAAATTGATCCCAAAAGTGTTACCAGTGTTCCCAGAGAAGGTGAATCAACGCTTGTGATTCAGAAAATAGACCAATACTCAGTCATAAATGCTACAGATATGTTTATAGGTAGTTGACTGGGCCTCTTAATATATGTGCAGCATATGTCAAGCAGCCTGTCTGTGTCTGCTAGGATAGTTACCATCTCTTGAAATAACATATGCCAAGCCATCAAACTTTATCTCCCATTGGCATACACGCCAGAGGTTTAGTCAATATATTGGTTTCAGCTGGGGAATATGAATTTTCTAACTTCTGAGCTCTATCAACAAACTTTCATGTCTACAGCCCCATCTGGACTAAGTCCTTGCCACTTTTTCAGCCTGTAACTTTGTTCAGCAGGTTGAATTGACATGTTGTTGGAAATGCAGAAGCCAGTGTGGCTTATTCAGCAGCAGGCTTTCATCAGTTTGGATGCACCACTTTAACACCACTGAAAATTCATAGATAGTGCGTCATGGAAAAAAGGTAGCCTCTGATTCTTGTTGTTTATACATGTTTGAGAAACAGCAGTTTCCAGTGATGATGTATTTTAATTTGCCATATGTGTGAAAAGTTTAATTAGCATATTCATCACCCAGCCCAGAAGTAGCATTACGATTGCTTTCCCAGGCAGTTCATAAATTGTGCAATTCAGGCAGTCAGCTCTGTCTCCCAGAGACAGCTCTGCATCCTCCCACAGCGAGCAACGTGAGTGTGGCTGAGGATTTGAATCAGGACTTTAACAAGGATATAACTTTGGTATTCTCTAAAAACTGGTGGACATGAGCATCTACAATTCCTATTAGCTTTAGCGGTAGCCTGTCCTGTGTGATGAAGATCAGAAGTCAGGCCCTGCTCTGGGAATATGCTCTTCTCCTGGATCCTGCGCAGCCTAGATAATAACGGTGGTTTCTGTTGTGGGCAAACCATTGGAGGCTATACTGTGGTCATTACCATTTTCTTCTCTTAGGGAATTAAATGATGGAGCAGAACCTTGTAGCTGCTCTCTTGCCTGTCAACCCATATTAATAGAGTGCCACCTAGCAAATGGATTTGAAATTGCTGGAAGCTGGCTCACTGGGCAGAATTCATCAAGGGGCTATCCCATCAAGCAAAGAACTGGGCAAAGAGTTCCTTCAAAGTTACTACAGCAATTTCATGTTAGATGTGCACTTATTTAAAATAATTTTGTTATGTTTTTAAATAATGCTGGGATTAGCACGTGACAAAGAAAGTAGTAGCTGCTCTGACAAATAAGATATCTGTTAATTTGAGAGTCCAAATAAATGCAAAGATACTGAAAACTTCTTTTTCCCTTGTGCACTAACCTCTATTCTTATGCCCACATATATCTCAAAGGAAGCATCATGCTGTGTTGAGTAGACTTGCACAATGCATTTTGGTTCAGGGCAAGGCCATTGAATTTGAAAGATCAGGCTACACAAGGTTAGTTCGTGTAACTCCAGAAAAATGTAGAGCAGAAGGAATCAGTAATTTAACAACTAAATGTATTACACCTTCCACACTGGTTACAGCCTGAAAGAAAATGGTGTCTGTGCTCCTAGACCAGCCTGTGGTGGAAAACAAAGCCCAGTGTGGGGGCAACATTGAGAAATCCAGTGCAAAGGCCCATTCATGCCGCAGGTTAAACCCTCAGCATTAGGCACATCCACAGTGTTCTTGGTATTCTTGGACTCCACAGGCAGTTATAATGTGCTTTTCCTGCTACAGAATTTATTATGGTACCTGATGCTGTCATAAAAGATGAGTATTTGAGATGTGTAGAATAACACAACAGAAAATATTGGCTGAATACTGCATATGACTTCGTTAAAAAAACCCACAAAAAAACAAAACAAATGATGAAATGAGAACTAAATAGCAAGTATTGAAATGCCTAGCTTTCATCAGAATAGGCAGAAAATTACCTCTTCATTAACACTCCTTGATTATTATTTTTTCTTTACATGCTGAGTAGAGAAGTAGAAAGCTAACCTAGTATTGAAACAGAAAGAAAATAAGACTTTAATGAGGCTTTCATCAAAAGGTTAATAAACTCTCACCCCCCTCAATATCCCAGTTTTGCTGTACATTGCTTTTCAGTGCTTATTCTCTCTGAATCCTTACAGTAATATTTCATTAACATTGAAATGCATAATAAAACACAATTAAATTGAAACATATTTCAAATATCATTGCAAGAAATCAGACAAAGTTTTATTCAGTTCATTTGTTGTTGATGAATAGTATTTGAAAAGAAAAATGAAAGATGACATTAAATTTACCAAGTCTTTATTTTTACTGATAGTCCATAAAGTTTTGCAAGTAAAGTTTCAGGCAGCAGTGCAGACATATTCTATATTTTAGCTGAAACATAGGAGAAAAATGGCCCTTTTTTGGGACTTGAAATTGCATAGATTTCAGCAAGTTTATTGCAGTAAAAAGAACAGCAGATTTCCACCAATAAAATGATGTGTTAGCTTAGATAGTGACATACCTGGCACACAGTCTTGTCTGCTGTCACGTTTATGATAACTGAGAATGTGGACAGAAAATTAAGTTGGAGTCAGTGGATAGTCAGCAATACTGATTAGGACAAGGTAATCAACCTGTAAAGTAGGTAGGTGAAGAGAGAGGAAAACAAAAACTCCCAATCAATTAATTTTGATAACTCAGATATTTTTTGCTTATATTATTAGAAAAAAAATGAAATAAACTATGAATCTTGGAACTCCAGGTGTAGTTTATCTTTTCTTTTACAATTTTCAGTAGGTTTGGATTTTTCTTTGTTTCGGTTGGCTGGTTGGGCTGGGTTTTTGTTTTAATTGTAGAGCTTCACCCATTATTAATTTGGTCAGTGACTGATGAAATGAAGCTGCTATATGTTGGGAAAGGTTGCTTGGAGTTTCCTTGTGTTAGCGCATGGATTACACCTTTCCAGATTAAAAAAGAAATTGCTAGAGAATATGCTGTTGTTAATTCAGTAGGGTGTTGTTGCTAATGGTAGATGCCTCCCCGTACCTGTAGGAGCTATCACTACTACTGTGCTTTTCTTTTTAGTTCACTACTGTAAGTGTTTTACTACCCAAGTCCTAGTTTAGTACTCACAATTACAGTGTTCTTTTAAAATTTTTAATCTTTCTAGACTCAGTATCATTGTCACATCTCATTATAAGGTTTTAATGCCACGTACTGTATGAACAAAATGTTAACCAGTGCACTTTTTATCTCCTGGTAGTGTAAAACAGACAAAACAATAGAGCTGCTTAAATGAGATTTCTCATGCCTGTCTTTCTTACTGTGGATTTGTGCTAGCTGTTTATTCATTTTATTGAAACCTCCATGATGAAGTGACCTACCACTCTTTATTTTTGCTAGCATTACTCTTTTCATCCCCCTTTGCTTTTGTTTTTTCTCATGATCCGCTTTGTCCTTAGCTGCTACTATCCTTGTATTTACCCCCACATCAATTTGAGCAGAAACTTGTCTTCTGGTGTTTTACAGCTTCCCATGGAGCTTTAGGACTATTCAGTCTTATTGCTTATGCTATGGTTAATCTGGACTGCCTGTGTTTTTATTTTTCAGGAGACTGAAGCAGCAGTGCAGGCTAAACAGCCGAATGTGGAAGAGGTTTTGTCTAAAGGGTGTCATTTATATAAGGAAAAACCAGCAACTCATCCAGTAAAGGTAATGAAGCAACCTTTAGCAATATCCATTACTGTGTAACAGGTTATGCTTCCCCTGTTGTACACTTGTCTTTGATGTGCTCTGTTTAAAATCAATAAAAGAACCTGGTAAATGGCATTTGTTCTGTTCTGCGATGACATAGCCAAGGAAAATGCAATGTTCCCAGCTAAAAAAAATTTGCATATTGTGGTGGGAATATTGTTTTTGACATTAAGGTTGTTCTACTCATTCAAGAGTAATTCACACTGAAAGCAAATGCAATTTTTGGTGCCTAATTAATGGCAACGTGTAAGACTTCAAACACCTTTATTTTAAATTTCACTTTCAGAAATTTTGTCAAAAAAAAAAAGTGAGCAAATTTTCTGGAAAAGGTAAGAGTCAAGTCATAGACTACTTTGCTTTTTTTTTTTTTTTCATTTTGAAAGAAAGAACACAGGGCATCATAAAATTTTCCCACTCAATTTCTCAGGAGGGCTATGCCTCCTAGCACTTCCCTTTTAGAAAAATTTACTGTAGAAAAGGTTCTTCAGCTTGTCAATCAGTTACAAGGGGATATTTTCCATATTGTTCCTAAGGACTGTGTGGACCTTCATTGAGAATAGAGTGTCTTTTTCTATCCCATGGGATCTTGAAGTAATCAGCAAACATCCTCCCATGTCTGGTTCAGCTGCTTTTTGAGCAGGAGACCAAACTTGTAAGGTCAATACCATACAACCAGAGCTTGGTCTGGTTTATAGCTTTATAACTGCTAATTAAGTATCTGTGAACATGATGATTAAGAGCTCTCAGAAACAGTAATAGTGGTTCATTGATTACACTAAGTATCTATTACAATCGCTTCCGACTGGGCAGAGATAGTAAACTTTGTATTTAGAGCTTTTCCAAACATACAGCAATCCAAAAGCACAACTGGCAGAAAGAGGGTTTCTTCACAAAGTTAAGATGTCTGCAGGTGGTCTCTGCAATGAATTTCTTGTTTTTCTGTCTCTACTCACTATGGCTGGAGTATTATTTTCCTACTTTTACAGAATTTCCTCTGAATTACTTATAAATTCCACCAGCAGGTCTCCATTCACAGCAACACATGAATGAATTAATAGCCACTTTAGAAATTAATACATATTTAGGAATTATTTGGTTTCTCTTCTTCTTTCCTGAACAGAAATGCTTAAAAGTTATTATCTCCATTGGTATATGTGCATTTTTAGTGGTCAGTTCTCCTAAACATGATAAAATGCTGAAAGAGATAAACTCAAGGTGACTTGAGTGGGCAGAAGCAAGACTCTGTGTGGTGTTTTCCTTGGCTAATAAAGTCCTATTTTTTGCTGGGAACTGAAATGTCATCGATACACTGAATGGATGATGGAGCTAGCATCACACTGCAATAACTACACTTGCTCATTTTGTGTGATGCCAGCTGCAGTCTTCAGGGATCTTACTCCACATTTTAACAAGCAGAGCACTCAAAACAACAGAAAACTAGAGGTTTTGGCTTTCTAGATTTTTTTTAATTGCATATAAGGAATTACAAAATAAACGCTAGTATTTTCAAGAGGAAGAACTAGTATTTGTATTAAAAACTGACATCATTTATACTTCTGTCAGTAAAACTGACAGAAGTATAAATGATGTTGAAATTATTCTGTTTAGCCCAAAATTCTGACACAGAAGTGTACTCTGTGTCTATATATTTCAAGTGTTCACATCAAAGACACTGAAACCTGCCAATTTTTACCGGATTTACTGGAAAAAGACAAGTCTTTAAATATTGTAGTGTTCCTTGGGTTGTACTTTTGACAATGATATTATAAAACATGTCTGTGAGGAAATCAGTAACTTGTGGAGTAGTGCATATTTAATTTCTAGTCCCTCTTTGATTACATTTTACTTGTTTCATTACATTCTGTAGTTAATTTCGCTGTGCAACCCGTGAAGTTAGTTTCTGGTTCAATGTCTGTCTCGTACAATAAGTCATAAAGCCGTGGTTATTTCCTGTCAGGACTGTTGAATTGTTTCTTGATGGTGTAGGTGGGTTTCCTTAAGTCATCATTCTTCCCAAGTTACTTTCAGCACAATCTGTGATTTATATGTTTCAACATGGACTTTTTGGCTAACATCAAAATAATTTTCTACACAAAAGGCATTTTTTGGAAGGAAAAATAATTTTAATTCAGATTAAGGTGGTTTTGAAAAGGTATTAGCAAGGTTGCAAAGTTAAGAACTCAAAATTTTAGAAAATTCTTGAATTAGGGCTGCTCTGGTGCCCTTGGTTTAGGCTGAACCCTGCATAATTCAGTTCATGATATGGACATTATTCATAGCACAAGCAGAAATTCAATACTTAGATTTATAGTTCTTGTTTAGTATGTGGCACAGAAAAAAAAGATAAAATTACATGGCCTCTTTAAAAACATTAACTACTTGCATAGCATTGCTTGACAAATTTGTAGATTATTTAGTTCTCTGAGGCAGCTTTGCTTTTTTTCCTACATTATTTCCTTAATTCGCCGCAATTTTTCCCATTCTTTTCAACAAATGAAGTCAAGGTCCTATTGAGTTATTTTCACTGCAAGCCTTTCCTGTGCTCAAAGCGGTATGTGCCAGAAAATTGGAGATATCCCTGCAATTTATGTGCATTTTATCTGAAATAATGTTCATAGTTAAAATTACTCGGGCATTTCCTAATATTTAGCTGCTTATCTTTGCAAGCTTTATAATATATTCTCATTATGTTATTTTGAAAGTAAATTAAATCCCATGGATTTATATTGAGACGTACTTAATCTTATCTCATAGTTATGTCACTGAAATAAGTGTATTTTCACACCTTCACTAAGCATACTAAAATAGAATTTTGCAATGCAAGTCTGTAAAAACATTTTTGTTGGCAAATGAAGTCCTTGTATGTGCTGATTCAAGAGTCAAGAATGGGATGAGATGTATGATCCTTTAAGCACTAGCACTTTAATAATCAGACCTATTCACTTTTATAAAATGGATTTCATGCTTTTGAAATACATTTCTGTAAAGCTTTTGAAGGTGAGGGAGAGAGAGGTTACTGCTGGTGTCAGTGGCAATAGAAAGAATGTAAGCCCCAATCTCATGATTAACAGCACTTAATCAGAGCAGTTTATTCAGGAAAGGATTTCTGTGCCAGTGGAAGAGCTGTGGTTCCCTTGCCACAGCACTCAATTTGTCTTTTCCTCTGGTGGATGAGAAGTAAGTAGTGAGGAATTTATTTTCATTGTCCTCAGTCTTGCATTTAAAAGACTACATTTCTATCTCTAAATATTCATATCTAATTTTAGTGCTGTCAGTGAGATTAGTTCATGTAAGGATGTTAACATCACATAAATTGCACCAGTGCCGACATTTAAAGAAAATCTATAAAATTTGTGCTAAGTGCAAGGTATTTGGATGCTCGTGCTTGTCACCAAAGCTCTAGAGTTGCAATTACAGCAAAATTGTTGTGCACAAAGAAGTTAACATTTTAATGCATGCATGTTAATTTATGCCAGATGTGAGTTCAAACTGTAATTTTGATAGAAGGGTTTAGAACTGGTTGCTCTCATTAGTGGTGTAGCTGTTGCCTCAGACAACCCTCTCCAACGTGTGGTGGGCATGTTTCATATTTTGTCATTGCTGGAAAGAAATCTCTGGCTCGTGTAAGGATGATCAAGCAGCTACTCATGACAAGGACCAATATTAGAATCATGGAACAGAGTCCAGCTCCTGGCCCGGCATCGGCCCCCATGTGCCTGAGAGCGTTGTCCAAACAGTTCTTGAACTCAGACAGGCTTGGAGCTGTGACCGCTTTCCTGGGGAGCCTGGGCCAGTGCCCAGCCACTCTCTCGGTGAAAAATCTTTTCCTGATATCTGACCTAAACCTTCCCTGCTACCTCAGAGGCTGTGTGTGTGGGTACACGTACACACTTTGATTTAATGATCATTGTTCTTTGTCCCTCTCCTATTGACTCCTGCCATCTTAGACCCTAGGTAAGCACCTTTCTTAATAGGCATCCTGTTTCCATCACGGCAGGATTGTGATTTTGGCTATATAGCTAACTATGGATTGAAACCATGGAATACTGAAAGCATTCCTGAGTGGCATCGGTACTCTGTGCTGCTTTTTGTAGCAGAGAATCAGAGAGCAGCTTAAAAATAAATACTGTCTTCATTTTAAGAGTTTAGACATGTCAGCATAGAATTAGCAGTGCTTCATCCTTCTTTACAGTCCTTAAAGCAAGGAAGAAAGTGAGGTAGAAACAACATTTTCAAACCTAAATGCCTCTCAGGGTTATCTGAGGACTGATGTTTTCCACAGTCCAGACTCTCTTGTAGGTTTTGTTTAAAAGTAGCCATTTAGCCATTACTGGTCAGGACTGTGTGCCCACACACTGAAGCTTATGACTCCCTGAAGACTCCTAAGCCCTCTTTTTTTCCTTTTTTTTTAAAAATAGGTGGAAGAATAAATTCTGTATTTGACGTTACAAGTTCCAGAGGCTTTATTGAAAATACATAGCTTACCTTTCTATTTTAATTTTAAAAATTAGCATCTCAGGCTCACAGTGATTAAAAGCCAGACGTCTCAGGCTGGAAGGCTGTTCCTGGTGGAGTCAGGATCAGGCTTTGTGAGGCAAATCAAACACGACTCCATGTGGCCAGGTAGGGCCATGGGAACAGGCTGAGGCTGGTCCAGGAGGTCAGTCTGTGGTCAGGGTCAGGCACCTGCCCACGTTCTGAGTTGGCCCTGAGCTTCACAAGCCAAAATTTGAGGAGAAAAGATGCTTTTATGACCCTGACACCAGGAAGTTCTTTTGTAGCCCAGCTGGAAAGAATTTTACTCATCCCTTTCCCCCATTTGGGAAAATTCATTACTGTATCTTTCAGTTTTGTTTTGTTGTGTTTTTTTTGTTTTTTATTTTCAATTCAGGTAATCCATCAGATGAAAAAACCGCACTTATTTAGCATTAATTTACATTACAAATACATTTGTCTACATTACAAAGCTGCGTTGGATCGGGCCCTGAGCAAACTGATCGGGTGGCATCCCTGCCCATGGTGGGAGAGGAGTTGGAACTAGACAATCTTTAATGTCTCTTCCAGCCCAAGGCATTCTATGATACATTAATTTATGTATTATAAATTTAATATATTTGTGTTTTCTGTTCTAGAAAAAATTAGAAGACTTGAATGCTGACTGGAAGGCAATACACCACTTAATTCAACAACTAAAGGAAAAGCCAGCATTAGCAGCATTTGGCCATCTATCTTCAGGTGTCTGTAAGTACTTCCATGTATTTATTTTTTTTAATTAATTACAAATCACACAGTTGAAATGAAAATGGCTAGAGACTGTTTAAATTAATTCTGCATCCTTAAAAGTGCTACTATGGCATTCAAGTTGGTTTTTTATCATTGCCTTTCTATTTTATGCAATGTATCCCAGAAGGCAAATTAGATTATGATTTGATGAAAAGGTTGCAGTATGCTTTTCAAATTATTACTGTTTCAAAGTATTTTTTTCTTAGATTCCATGGAGAGGTGAGATTTTTACTTTCTACTTATACTAATGGAGGAAACACTACAAAGGGAGATGAACTATTTAAATTAAAAGATGATAATGCTATAGGTCAAGTATCTGTAAATTGGTCACAGAATGAAGTTCTGAAATTATTATTACTGATAGGGCAATAAAGTGAGACTACTTCAAAAGAAGGCTTGTGTATTCATAGAAAAAGCCATATGACAACATGGTAGGAGTAATTCTGCAGTTAAACATTAAGTCTGTGATATACATCTCTTTTTGTCTTGCATCCATGAATATGTAACAAAGCTCATGATCTCCATTTCATTTAAATTATTTGCACAATATTTATATTAGGTGCTTCTCATATCTCTTTGTGCCTTCTTGTTCCCTACAAGGATTACAAACTCATTTTTTTTCTCCTTGATAAATGGATTTTATATCCCAGTGCATTCCTTTGAAATGTAGTGATTAAGCATGGGTGAAAAAGAAATGTGTAATGGAAGCACTGTGCTCAATCTCCGTTTCTAAAGCCTCTAAGATTCTTTACTTGCTATTGAGCCATTTCAGTTGCTTGAATAAAGAATGTTACCTTGGAATGTTACAGTTTGGAAAGCTGCTCATCATATGTGGGACCAGAAGAAAATCTGCCCACCCAGCCCCTGTCAGGCTGACTGTAACTCAGGCTATGATACAGCTGAAGTAACCACTTGGAGTTGGATTTCATGTGGGATGTCGATCCCTCTTGTTTTTAATATGTTTTAGTGGGTAACGCACAAGAAAAGCTTGAATTGGAGAATTCTCTACCTTCTAATAGTGACTCTCTAGGACAGCAATGCAGAAAAACAGTTTTTTCAGAGAAGTATGTAATTACGCCATAGAGAGAGATTCCAGAAATTTCAGTATCAGAAGACAGTCCAGCCCCTGCCCAAATAACACATATGAATTCAAGCAAAGGAGATGTCTTGCTCGTGGCATGTTCAGATTTACTAAAAAGAAACTATCGCTTTGTTTTAGTCCCTTAGAACTGCTGTGGTTCCAGTGGCAATTATTTCAATTTTCTAAAATGAGCCAAATACCACTACTGTATTTTAAGACTAGTAATACAACAGTATTCTTGCTTTGCATGGTTTTGTTCCAAGGCATTCTATGGAAATTCATGTAATAACGTGGGGGGAATGAAGGAGATATGCAATAATTTTTTTGCTGTGCTAAACTTGCTGTGTCAGTTTTCTGTGTGAGCAGATTATGTCAGGTTCCAGAGGGAGGGAGTGTTGGCAAGTTGTTTGTGTACGTTCTGCTACAAAAGAAATTATAATAATGGAACAAGAGCAAGAACATGGAATAGTAATGCAATATATTCTTCTATTACCTCATCTCTAGCTGAAGAATTGCAAAATTACTCACCCTAATGCAAGATCTAGTCTCTGACTGCTAACATTTCTGAGACTCAGCAGATGGAATTATACATGCAGAAAATGAAAGCACTGGTGTTCTATAAAGGATTAAGCAGGAAGTAAGATTGATTTCCCTTCTATTGTCAAAGGCACTTAAAATTTGAACCTAGTGCTTGTAACACTGATTCATAATTTTTCTTTATTTGAGTCAGTTTACTGTGATCACATAATTCTCAGTGTATTGACATAGAACTGTAGAGTTCAAAAGGGACCTGGGGAGACATCTATTCCTTTTGCTCAGAACACAGTCGATTAGTGCAGGTTGCTCAGGGTCATGTCCAGTCAGGTTTTTAATATCTCCAAGGATGGAGACCCTATAACCTCTCTGGGCAACTTTTTCCAGTGTTGAGCACCTCGGACAGTAAAAAAAAGTTTCTTCTTCTATTTAAATAGAATTTCTAGTGTCAGTTTTTTCATGGTGCTTCTCATCCTGTCACTGGGCTTCACAGAAGACAGTGTGGATCTGTCTTTTTACTCCTCCAATCAGATCTTTAAACACATGGATATGATCTCCCTGAGCCTTTTCTTCTCCAGGCTAAGACAGCAGCTTTCCACAAAGATAGGAAATTATATCTGCTCCAAAGGTATTTTTGTATTTCTTTTTAAAAGAATGGGAGGAGAGGAGGGGAGAAATTGAATGCCATGGATCTAATCATTCTGTGCTATAAGTTCTGCAATTATTTTAACCATTTATGTTATAGATACTCTTATGGCCTTATTTACTCAGTTCTGCTGACGGTCAGCAACCATAGGGACTCAAACTGGCGATGGGAGAGCTAGCTTTAACCAAGCCTCCCACAAGCTAAACAGCCTCTTTAAGGGTCATTTGTAAAGAAAGATACTCAAAATTATTTTGGAAGGATTTTGTGAAGCACTGTCAGTATTTCCTGTTGACAATTATTCACTTCCTGATCCTATAGAGACTTTTAGGGACATCAGGATTGAATAATGTTGACATGTATATTCGAGACCAGGCAATGAAGATGTAACCAGCTCATCTCTACTGCCCTGTCAGGTATCATTTGGTCTGGTCTGGCTACAAGAACTCAGAGAGTCTTAATAAATTCCATCTGGTGACTGTTACAGACCTAAAGCACCCTGGTTATAATTATTTCTAGGTCTGCATATTATAGTTTCTTCAGCAGAAGCAGCACTGAAAAAATAGTCCTTAATATTCCACCAGTCCAGTGTGCCCTCAGGCATAAGGAACAAGAACTACTTCTCCAGCTCAAAAAATGTATTTAGCTGAAGGGTATGCCTAAAACCTTAGCAAAGATTGACTTCCAAGATAAGATGAATCAGGAAGAAAATCACACTTGCTATCTGTACTTGACAGGATAACGTGAAATGGTGTGAATGTCTCTATCCAAATACCTTGATGCATTGCTTAGCAAGCAATTTGAAAACATTTTAAACAGAGAAATGCAGTTCTGGGATGTGCTTTTCCAGGAGGGAGAGTTTTTAATAGCATCGTTAGCATTCATAGGGCTTCTTTTTCTTCTTTTGTACTGAAGTGCTATCGCTGTATTTACTTAATAAGTTAGGTAAGGGTATATATTGTTTTGTAAACCCTTCTAAATGCATTGTGGGGTGGGAGGCATTCCTGACTTTTTCTGGAGGAAGATATTTTCCTTAATTTGCCTTCATTCAAGTAACATGGCAGGAGAAAATTCTGGCTACTTTTGTTTAGAGCTACCTTGAAAACACAATTTCTTAAAAAGGATGTGTATTTCTTTTTGGTTATGCTGTACTTGAAGTTAGTGAAATTTTAAAAATAACTAGAAATGAATATGAAAGTACTTGATCAAACTGAAAGTACATTATTAACTAATTTTACATTTTACATGTTCGCCTAATAAAACTGTGAGTGATATATTATATTATATTAATACTCTTGCAGTTTAACTTCTTTGGTGAACAGTACTTTGTGTACAAGCAATTTCATTTTTCCTCCTGAGTGCTTACACAACTTTTTGGCCCTTTTTTAAAATGAAATGCATAATCAAGTGAAACAGAAAAGTGTGTGACTGTAAAATAAAAATAGTTGAGTGAGGATCAGTATCAATTAGAATGGTAAAATTTCTTCTGAAACTAAGTAGAATTTGTCCCTTTAAACTTTAAAAGTTATCAATCTTATTTTGGAGCATTGATTATAGCAGGTCTGAAAAAAGATAAAGAAAAGAAATTTTTGGTTTTATTTAGGAGATTGTAGCAGGGTTGCATTTGACAGAAAGGCTTTGTATGCATTGTTAGGTGTTGTGCACTTGCTACAAATAATTTGAGGAAAGTTCATACTGCGTCACCAGAGATCACAGCACTTGCCATCAGCTTTAGGTATCTTTCTTTGAATGCCTACAATCAATGTGCTCTCAGTATAACTTGCTTTAGGAGTCAAAAACTGCAGACACAGAGCCAAAGACTCTGCTTTCCTGTACAGGGGAAGAAGGCTTTTCAGGATGTAGAAAGGATAAGGAGGAATGGGAGAGGAGGGAGGTATCCTGCTGAGTCCATTAGGCAGGAGTTGTAACATGAGGGCTGTGAGCAGCAGTAAGTTCACCAGCGGCGATGGTGGTGAGGAGAACTCATCGCTTATTAGCCCATATCTTCAGCTGGGGTGTAGGAAAAAGTCACAGCAGTCAGTCACCTCCAGAGTTTACAATACCTTGAGTCTTGGGGTTTGAATTGAAACAGTGATATTTGTGAATCTAGGGAAACCAGCGACAACAGAATTTTGTGTGCTTGTCCTTTGGTATTTTAGTAGCAGGAATGTAGTATGTCTCCTTCTGTTTGAGAAGTTTAGTTTGGTTTTTATTTCTCTGTGAAGCGAGTCCCCACCTGGGCTAGGCATGCTGCGTTGTTCTAGGCTTATAAAAACATATACAACAGTTCTTGGAAAATATTACTGTTACTCTGTGTATGCACCACTGTGGCTTCATGCAGCTGGAATTCATATTCCCTGCTTGCAATATATAACATAAGAAACATGTACTGATGCTGTTAAAAATATAGCATTCACGAGTCTGTAGGTTTTTGAGGAAACTAAGCAGTAAACAAAAGCATGTATGTGAAAATACATACCTTGATGGAACAAGGTTTAAAACTAAAATGCAGTGACCTCAGAAGCTGAAAGTGCTTCTATAGTGCTAATATCTGTATTATATGCATCTGGAATTTTCTTTCATTTTCATAATAAATGCATGGTTGAGTTATTTTTTATTTTACATGGGTTACTTCTAAGATAGATTTACAGATGAACATAGCAGTATCCTACAGTATGAAGACTGCCCTTTAAATCTGTGATATGATATTTGGTTTAATGTTTTCAGTGAGGATGAAGGATTCTTTGTTTAGGAAACTATAACCATTGAAATATATTCATTGCCATGGACTTCAGAGCTGGATTGTGTACTGTTCCACTGCTTCTTTAAAAACAAAGAAACCATATGTATTTAAGAGATAATCAGGAGACAATGACAAAAATGTAAGAAATAAAATGACACAACTAGCTCTGGGCAAAAATGCACAATAGAAACATTTTCTTTTTTGTCGTATTTCATAGCTAATGTGCTCTGGAAGCAGTCATTGTTTATACATTATGCACACTGTTTGAGTGAACACATATGCTGTAGTTCAGCATTGTTTCTCAGAATTTCCAAAAGCTAGTCTTAAAAATCCTTGTGCACCTGAGAATATTACAATATGCATATTCAAATGGTGAATTAAAAACAAATGGACAAATCAGATATTTGAGTTTCTACATTGTTTATAGCATCTGGCATAGAATAATTGAGACAAAGAATACTCAAAGTAATTCCTTGGGAAAGAGTGAACCGTCCATGGATGTGTGCATCTACAATGTTTTCAATACTAATGGACACCTGTGTTGATATTTAAACTTATGTTGCAAATAGTCTTCACTATTTAAAGGAACTTTTTTTGTCAGCTATTAAAATGCTTTCATGAGGGACCTGGTAGATAGTTCATTTTCTAGAGCCATTCTCCAGAGAGTTGAACAGCTAAAAATCCGCAGTGTGCAACTGTTGGGACAAGTAGTTCTACACTGAATTAGATGGAAATGCTGCTGCCAGTAGTCCATTTTGGTTCACTTTAGTTTTAGGACACCAGTAAAGAAGACCACTATAATGAGTTGTACTAGACAGAAATACTATTTCCAAGAACAATCATATCTGGAACTGTAGAGTTTCTGATACTTGTGCATATTGACTCTGAAGGAAATGTCTATTTTTAATATTAGCTATAATTTGGTTTAACTCTATGAAAAGCTTTACAAAAATAAAATACAAGAGAGAAATTGAATAGGTAAATATACAATAGGGACATATCATGGAGAATACCTTGGGCTCTTAAACCATTAGAGAACAGTAAAGTAGACTCCTCCTTTAGTCAGCTGGCCTAACAAAGGTTTCTCAGTATTGTATAAAGTGGATTAGTAAAGGAATAGATTACTGTCTTTACCTTTTCTTTTGGATGAAGGAATAAATAATGGTATATATAAATAATTTTAGTAGCCTTGGGTTTGAGTCATTTTAATATACAGACTTCTGTAGTAAAGAGGTTCAGAGATGCCAGCCTGAGATGGTCCTATTATGTGTACACATTTCTGTTTTCCCCTTTGTGTTCAGAAAAGAAGTGTCTAATCATTCCATATGATTTCCATTGAGAAGCTTTCTTACTTCTCTCGTATGTGACACATCTAGCAAATAACAATATGGCACAAAACTGAATCTGTTACCGCTTGATTGGAGATTTTTCAAGGTCAGGACCCAGTTTCACAAGCATTTCTATTTTTCAATACAGCTGACATCAGACACAAGCTGAAGACAAACTTGTCTAATAAAGCTTTCAGATTCAATTTTCTCTCTGCATATAGCTTCAGGAATCTCTGGAGGTCATTCACAGCATGTGCTGTAACACCAACAGGGAGAAATAATGAAAAGCATCTATATAAAAAGCTGACACTATGCCTTCCGAGCTGCATGAATAAAAACATAATAAGCAAGTTTAGAAACACAAATCTCTGTTATTCTCAGAATTCCTATTTTGATCTTTATAATGTGTCTTGATTTGAGGATTTTTTTCTGGATTTTCTGGCAGGTGAAAAATACATGCAAAATATACCTAAGCCACAAAAGCCCAATTTGAATAAAACCAAAGGTTACATGTTTATATTTAACATCCTTTTTCAGGTATCTTGCAGTAGGTTCCTCTTTGAAAGATCTATAATAAACAGGTGTGACAGTGCAGTTTACAAAACTAATGTGAACTTTTACTTGTTTTTTTCAGGGCTCAGCTGATTAAATATAACTCACTCGGGGTTACAAAGAATTTTTATTGTACTCATACCTGTGATGAAACATAAATCAGAAATTCTAAACACGAGTTGCCTGCTTTGCTGTCATTAAAGACAATATGGAATCTAGGTCTACTTTTTCTATTCTGTAACAAGTTGTTGAAGCACAGCTGTCAAGATTTATGATGTAAATAAGATTAATGCTATCATCAGTCTTTCAAAGGACCACATTTGCCTATTCCATTTTTAAAATATGATCTGGTATATTCTTCTGAGGAGCAAGCTTTGCGGTTTGTTTTCTTTCATTTAATGTCTTGATCAATAGTTAGTATCAGCTGGATATGCCATATTTATTTTGATTAAATCCCATGAAGTGTAAATGATGACATACTTTAGAATTCTTCAGACTGTTATTGATAACCTATATCAGGTGAGAGCACAGAACTCAGTCGCTGTTATGGTTGGACTTTTTTATATGGTTCTCATAACCTTGGTAACAGAATCCAGTTTTGGCAATTTTCAAAAAATGTAGCAGCTCTCATTTTTAAAACACACATAGAATCAAGAATTTAGATTAGTATATCCTGGAGGATATGGAAAAAGGGAATAGAGTTCCTAGCAAAAGAGTATCCATAATAAAGTGGTAGTTTTATTTTTTTTCAGTTTTTCTGCACAAGTTTCTAGCTTTCCATCTTTAAATTATTTTTAAAAAAATAATTTAACCCTACTCTCTCTCTCTCCCCCCCTTCTTTTTGTTACAATAACCGAAATTACTCTGATGTCTGAATATCCAGATAGCATCAACCTGCAAATAGCAGTAATCTCTCTATTCTGTTTCTTTTTGTATAGTAATTAGGCCTATTGACAACTACATTGTGTGAAAATCTCTTTTATTTGCTAGAATAGTAGAAAGTGATAGGTCATTCTGCACACAATCCTCTTGACCTGTCTGTTCTTTGTTGACTTGTCTCTTTAAAAGAGCAAAGCAAGCCAGCTTTTCCTGCTGAAGGGAGCAGTGCTCAGTGACATGCTGGTCATGCCCTACCTGAGTCTTTGACATCCTTCCTAATATTCCTGTTGTGAGTGGAGCTGCCACAGTTAGGTCTGCTCACAGAGAAACTGCCGGAGAGTGTGGGCAGAGTGGAGGCCATGGGAATGTGGAACAAAGCTGATAATTGCTTCTAAGGGTTCTGCTCTAGTCAGAGGGCATGAGACAGAAAGACTTGCTCTTCAAACTGTAGAAGGCTAAAATGGGGAAAAGATGGCAGATGATGACCTCTGCTATTCCAGCTGGAAAGTTCTTTAGTCTGGTTTAAATGAAGTTTGTCACTGAAGAATCAGACTGCCATCTTTGTATCGGCGTGGAGTAGCAGGGGACATGTAGTGGTGGAGATATCAGGAAGAGATTTGCATTACTGAGGGTTTTTTTTTAACAGTAGATTGGTGGTCAGACAACACTTAAGTTCCCAAAGGCAATTCCTCATAGGGTGAAAATTAAATAGCTGGAAAAGCATTAGAGGTTAGTTTGACCTGAAAAGTAAGCATTACAGGAGAAAACATGACAAGTGTTTCACAAAGTAGTGCCTGGCAAGATATTTTAACATTTCTGATGAAAGAACAGAAGGTGTTTGTAGGGATTTCAGGAATTCCTTTGTCAGAAACAAAGTGACAATGATGACATTGCCTTTGAACAGCTGGTTTTAATCCTGTAAATTTTTTCTCTTGAAGAGTAAGAGTAGACTTGGACATTTTTGCATGAATGCTGTTAAATTAGCTAGTAACTGAGCTTTGATTATTTCACAGCCTCTTCAAAGCTGTTATGATATTTTTTGTTTACTACAAGGTACCTAGAATTCCACTGGTTCCTTGTTATTTTGTATCTGTGTACAATTTTTACACCCTTTTGTCCGAGTTCCCCTTTGGCTAAGATAGCAATTTATGCCAGTTAAATAAATACATAGATCTCACAAAAATTAGAAGAGGTGATTTTTATGAGACCGTAAAAGTTTGATCTGCGGGCAGTATGGGTTTTTTCTTATATCAAAGAATTAGCTGCCAAAATTCAGTTACATGCCAATAGCAGTACATTGGAAACGTAAATTGTTGTCATATAGATTGACATCCAATTGAAAGCTGCATACTAGATCAAGGAACTTGTTGCTTTTACTGACAAAAGGAATACTGAGAGGTGCTTGTATCATTTGTGACAGATGTTGTCACAACTTTTTTTGTAAGGCAAGTATGTGAAAGAATTTGATTTTATAGCACCACAACTGCTGTAGTACAAAACATTCATTTTCATGAAACCCTTTTGTAACAACTGCTCACTGAAAAAGATGCTTATCCTTTGGAAAAAAATAAATGTGTTGTGTTATGGTATAATTAATACTGCTTTATAAAAAGGTATGTGAGAGCTTCTTGGGCTACCTTTCTTTAGAGTCTGTCTGCTTAATTCTCACACTGACTAAAAGTGATCCATTCATACCATAGCCTTTTGCTTTTCAATTTTTAGTGGCCCCATCAATCATGCTGAACTTTGCCTAAGGAAAGGTTCTTGGAGAATGCCATGACAATGCTATATTACTAAAAGGAGACTGAACTTTAGAGCAGTTTATCTTTCAGAAAGGTTTGAGTGGAACAATAGGTCCAAGGAGATTAATGCTACCTCTGTTTACAGATATATATTACAATCTTCAGTTGGTTTTGTACTACCTGTCCCTGGTCGAGTCATAGTCTAACTAGGATCAAATACTGCAAATTTAAAGTTTTTTCCACCACATGTAGAGCAGTCAGTTGAATTGTTTACATACGCTGTGCCAGGATTATTCACACATATTATCTTCAGCTGCTTCCTTCCCAAAGCATTCTCTGTTGTTACACTATTTCCAATTTGTTTTTTAAATTGTTTGAAACTGAGAACATAGCTTTACAGGACCATGGAAAAGTTGAGGTTGGGAGGGATCTCTGGAGGTAATCTGGTCCCATCCCCTACTCAGGCAGGATAACCTAGAGGAGGTTGCCCAGGATCATGTTCCTCAGGCTTTTGAATATTTCTGAGAATGGGGATTCTGCAAACTCTCTTGTTCAACCCACTGCAGAACTCAATCAAAGACTGTTTCCTGATATTCAGGGGGAACTTCCTGTGTTTCAGTTGTGCCCATTTTCTTGTCACCGGGCACTGCTGGAAAGAACCTGGCTCTACCTTCTTTGCACCCTCCCTTCAAATATTTATATATGTTCATGAGATCCTTCCCCACCCCGAGTTCAGTTCCTGCTCTCCCAAGCTTTCTTCATATAAGAGACGCTTCAGTCCCTTAACCATCACTGTGGCCATTTACTGCTGTGTCTTCAGTAGCTCTACAGCTGTCTTGTGCTAGGGATCCCAGGACTGGATACAGTGTTCCAGCTGCTGACCAGAGGGGAAGGATCAGCTCTGTCCACTTGTTGGCAATAATCCTTCTAATGCAGCCCGTGATGCCAATAGCTCCATCACTTTCCCAGGGTTTGAGGTGAAGCTGTCATTCCCTGGGGCCTCTGTGTTACCCTTCTTGAAGATAGAAGTGATGTTTGTTTTCCTCCAGTCTTCAGATACTTCTTCCATTTTTCATGATCCATCAAAGTTTATAAAAAGAATCCTTGCAAAGATTGCTGCCAGCTGCCCCAGCACTCACGGGTGCATTCCATCAGACCCACGGACTTTTTATATATGTTCTGTTTGCTGAAGTATTTTCCAACCTGATTCGCTTCTACAAAGAGCAATTTTAAAAAACCTCTAACTTCTGTGCATGGAAATTATGCTGAAGTACCTCCTGTGATCAAAGGAACTGTTAACATTCCACTTCTAGGCACCTTGCATGCTGAGAAAGTATTTGCAGAAGCTCTTTGCAGCAACAGGCCATAATCTGGACTTTTTGCTGTGTGGCAGTAATTTAACTTCACCGTAATGTTTATTTGCATTATGTTGCACACAAGCCTACTTACGTGGTTTATACCACTGAAATTCTTAGCTTTTAGTAGACTCTACCTATTTTTTCTGGCAGACAGTGGGTTCTTTTTCCTGTTGCAGTCCAGTGTTTGTGATACAAGTGTTTTTCCTTACAATGAGTGAAAGGCATATTGAAACCTCTTTCTGTTATGTTGGGAGGAACTTGGAAAAATGCATTGTACAATAAACACCTTAGTCACACTTCCACCTATAAAAAGGAGGACAGGAAGAAAATTCTACCAGATCTCTCCTATGACAGAGAAAGAAAAGTCTGAGAAAGCTGACACTTATCTTCCTACTAAAATTAAAGTTTGGATGCCGTTTATTCATCTAAAATAGTAACATTTTAAAAACCATAACTTTTGTAGTTATTTTTCAAATGTACCAGTGCACATTCACTTGTAAATCTTTTTTCTTTTCTCCTAAGCATTTTAACATTGACTTTCTACTTTCTTTTGAACCTCTAAGGGGTCTTTAGTTTCAATCCCTCCATCCCACTGCACAGACTATTTTAGACCTAAACTTTGATTAATAATCCCATAAACTATCAGCTTCTTCTCTTTCACCTGTAATTATTAAAATTATATATAATCCATAATGACTTGTTAGGAGTCATAAAGAACTTCTAGAATTAAAAGGTGGTCTAGGCACTTAACTTGTATTTTAAACTGATGACAGTAACACATAATGTGAATATTCCCTAAGTGTTCATGAAATTAAGTATAAAACTTTTACCCATTTATAGTCTATAAAAATTACTATGTATGAAATATACCTGATACAGTTACCAGGTCTTCTTTTTCTAGGAATCATTTTTACTAAATAGTCAAGGCTAGGAAAATCAGACATTGGTGTTGTATAAAAATAGAAAAATACTCACTTTGAAACATCATTGTTGTCTTTTAAAGCTGATTAAAATGCTAAGAAAATGTTAGCTCAGAGATACAATGCTCTAAAGATGCATGTTTTCCACATTTAGAGCTGTGGGTGGAATTTTGTTGGCCACAATTTTTGATCAGCATAAAGACTTTATACTGAGTTCAGATCACCAGAATAAAAACATCCCTTGCTTTCAAATTTCAAAATTGATGGGCTTTTTTAAGGTAACAAATTTATATTATTCATTATATGGCCACTATTATTTTCCTTTCAGAAGTTCTTTGTGAGCTGGATCACCTGGCAGGCAGCTGTAGCCCCTCTACAAAAAGTCTTACTGGCAGTGAACACCTTGCGTGGTGGGGCTGTACTGAATGGGAGAACCTAATGTACCCAGCTTTATTTCCTTAACACTGAAGGACAGACAGAGATGAGACTATTCATTTATCACTGGAACAAGTCTGAATAAATCAGAGCTGTCTTTCCAGATCTCTCTCCAAGAAGTCTGCTTGGAGTTTAAAAATATGATCATGGGTACTCTAACCCTATAGAAAACTGGTTGCAATGCCACAGCATAAGAAAAAAAAAATAATAATAAAGGAAAAATGCACTATAGTAGGTGACAGAACTTCACCCGTGTGCTGTTGTGGAGTTTAGCTCTTCCAAGTCAAGTCCACAAGGATAAAGTGCTGGTAAGATGACACTGAGATTTCCCCTGGAATAAGCCCAACCTGCCTGGTGTGCAATGTCCCAGCCAGCGAAATGCTGGTTTGCCCATCGAGGGAATACTCATTTGTTCTGCCACTAAAGAAGTCAGCATTGCCTGTGTTAAATGGCAAATTCACTGAGTGATGTCTGTGTGTATGCCACAAGGTACAGGAATTCTTCCTCTGCCTGATCAGAGTGAGTAAAATGCAGCTGACTTTCCTTGACTGAAACAGGAACAAAATTTAGTGGGTGTATATTACTATTTTTCATTGCATGAAGGATTTAAGGCTGGCATCTCCCTTAATTGGTGCTGCTAACAATGGAACTAAAACCCCAGGGTAGACATGCAAATTGAATTAAAATCCACATCCATGCTACTTCTCCTTTGTCAAAAAGCTTTGACCTAGTAGATGCAGTTACCTTCTATAATTACAACTTAAGCACCACTAAAAGCATTCAGAAGCGTGGTTAGGAACATTCCTGTGAACTGAGGCAGCTCTGCTTAAAGATTTTCGCTTGAAAGAGGGTGTTTGAAGGGCTTTGAAGCTTTTGAAAGTGTTGTCATTCTTCCTGTCTGTTCTGTTCCTGTGCAGTACCTAAATAAGGAGTTTTATTTGTTTTGAGTTGTCAGTTTGACCCTCTCTTGAAACACAACACTGAAATAAGCAGAATAAAAGAAGGGGGGGAAATTCTTTCATTGCAATTGGCTTCATTCTGTTTTAGTTAGTTTTGCATTGAATATTTGTATTTCAATTTCATTACAAGTTCCAATTATCCTCACTCTTCAAGTTTAACATTACATGTAATTTTCAAGATGCAGAAATTACCAATATACTCTCAATTTCATCCAGTGTATTTCAAAGTTCAAGAACAAGTTGAAAATCACACCTATTATTCTGTGTTTTATTTTTCTCCTATTATTGTTCTGTGTTGTTTCCTTCTTTGTTAAAGAGCAGAAGGTGCTAATGAGAAATGATGTTAAAGACTTAATATTTGTGTGGTTTAATGCTTAAATTCCAGTTGTCCTTTTTTGTGGTTTTGTGGTTGATCATATCACAGAAGTGAACCAGTATAACTTTTAAATAAGTTGAAAGATGAAGTCCTTAATTGTTTTATGATGTATTGCAGTAGGATAGAATTTATTACTCAGATATGTGAAAAAAAAATGTAAAAAAATATTCCAGTTCTGCATTAATAAGTTAATTGTCCTGAGAAAAAAACGAAAACAAACTAATAATAGAAAGACCCCACCGAAACCAAAAGCAACAAACTGTCTGTCCCCTTTGAGTCACAGAATCTGTCAGTGCAGTTCTGGATAAATTGTTTCAGAATGAAATCTGTTGCTACCTATTGTGTACTTAACGTTGATTTATAATTGTCTGTTAATTTCAGTTGCTCATTTATACACTTCTCTTGAGTGAACCCTGTCATATCTATGCAAGCAGGAAAAAAGAGAAATAAGGGATAGGTACTGTTTCAAGTGGCATTTTTGTTCTGAGGGGAGATAAGTGTCAGAAGTCAAACACTGTGCAAACACTTTCTAAAGGTAGTTTTTATAAATAATTTGATAACTCAAATATTCTAATGTTTAGTTAAAGTGGAAGAGATTATTACCGTCCTTAGGAGATAACGGTAGATAGTGGTAGGTCTTGAAGTTTTTAGAGATGATATACTGGACTGTTGCACTTCTGCTAGTGCCTTACAATCTTTTTTGTAATATTTCAAGTTTCTTGGTGCAAAAGAACTACATCAAGAAGAAAAAAAAAAAACCAAAACAACCACAAAAATAATCAAACAAAACCAAACAAAAAACTGTCAAACAGACAAAACAACAACACACAAACCCCAAACAAACAAACAAACAAACCAAAACAAAACCATAAGCCAAAAGCCAGATCAGTAAACCCATAAACATTAGAAGACTAGAAACACCCTTTTCTGACATAGCTGCCACTAGAGGAAAAATAAATAAATAGATATTAATTGGCGAACTCGTGATTGTGTACTCAGGCCAAAATACATGAGATGCAAAGCGATGCCAGGCATTCTTCTCAGACACCTTAAATCTAAGTCTACTGATAGATGTACCAGCTTAGAAAATTGTTCTTCAATGTACCAGAATACTGATGAGGAGAGAAATTTCCTCTGAGATAAGACAACTTCTGTTTAACCTATGTGAATGCCAAATTAGGCAACTGCTTTTCTGTTGTCTAAGAATCTCTGAAGTCTCAGAGGAAATACAAGGCCTTGATTTTATGGACAAATTTTTGAACCCTGACCTCCTACCTGGGTTTTCAGATTTCAAATAGACTTTGCTGTGATGGTGTGTATGCCAATGGGGAAAACCATTAGACTCTAAACAGTAATAGCAAGAAAAAAAACAGAACAAAACAAAAAACTTACTGTGCATGGGGTTACACTGTTCTGGTGTTTTGGTTTGGTTTGGTTGAAGACAAGCTACCTTACAGGTAAAGTGCAGGAAACTGATTTTCTCTAGTCTATAAGAAGACTAGGAAAGAATTTTTAAAAAACCCATCTCAGTCCTTTAATATTTGGTGGTTCAGTGCTAGAAAATGCAGAACACACTCCTCAGAGTTTTTATTTCTCACTTCCTGGTTTAATTATTGCTGCTTGAGCAGTTGATTCAGATAGAGATTCTAAAGTGTAGGATTTTAGTCTCTTTTTTAATTGTGTAGAATCTCAGTGAAGCAATGCCAGGTGTTCTGTTTTCTCTGTTTTAGTATTTTTCTTCTTTGGTTGGTGTTTTTAAAACATGAGGAAAAATGAAAACAAAATGCAACTTAGTGTAGCCTCATCTGCAACAATATTGTGCTCGAGGAATTGCTTTTGCGTGATTAATTGGAGGGCAAAAATAGCCAAACAGTTCATAGCCATTTCTTTGTAAATCGCAAAACTCAAGAAGAAAAGATCAGTCTTGATCTTCTGAATGATTTCATGTTCTATACTTCTCTGTGCAACAGTATCTATCTGTGGCACCTCTCATCATTTTTGCTGTGGAGACAGAAACTGTGCTTCAGTGTTGGATACTTCCCCATTCCAAGCAATGAATAATTTACAGGTTATTTAAAACCCATAACTAATAGATCAGGAAAAGACACTAGGAAGATGTGTCTGTTTTCCCCAAAAAGAAGGGGGAAAAATACACAAATATCCAAATAATAGCACATAATGTTTTCAAGTTATGAGGTAGAAAAGTAGACAATTACTCAGGGCTGAATTTCTTGTTGTATAAGCTTCCGTATTGGCCACAGAGCCTATGGGAAGCATTTGATGGTAACAATAAGATTTTTGGTCAGAATTTCACAACTACAGAGTGACTTGGACACAGTGGCTTCTTGATACATGGCCATGCTATGCTATATTGGACAGTCCAACCAACTTTTTTCCATCTGTCTTCTGGCCTAGAGAGATCTGACCACACTACTAGATTTTTTGAAAATTACTCATGTACAGCAATGCTTCGGTGACCTTTAGTGAGGGGCTCTTACTACACTGTGAACCTTGCTAGTGTTACCAGGTCCAGCTGGTCTTTTAAGGATGGAATTTGAATTTGCTGAGAATGCTGGATGTTAAGCAGATATTATAATAGAAATACTGTGGAAAAAATGAATTTGTATTTTCTTTTAATTTTGTTCTTCATATTTTCAATAGAGATAATATGAAGAAATAGGCTTGTTTCTGTGTTACCCTTTCTACAGCATAAATTCTGAAATACTGAAATAAGCATTTATCATAGTCCATTTATTCAGTAATTTTAGTGTTTTTTTTCTTTCAGTAACTCCTGGTGAAACTGTTGCTGTGGATACACAAACCAGGGTAACCAAGGAAACCACCTTCAAACCAGAAATGCCATCTTCTGTGCTTTTGGAGGTTCCAGCCTTGGCTGACTTCAATAAGGCATGGGCAGAACTCACTGACTGGCTTTCTCGACTGGATCGAGAGATAAAATCTCAGAGAGTGAAAGTAGGTGATCTTGATGACATCAACGACATGATCATCAAACAAAAGGTATGAGAAACACTGATTTTGCAAGTTGAAAACCTCATGATCTTTATTCTGTATTAAATCCTTTCAATAAGGAACACAGATGATGGGTTGCAATACATGCAGTTGTCACTTCAGCTACTTTATCCCATAAACACAATTATTGGATTAAACATTTAGATAACTAATTGAGGAGAAAAAAAAGAGTATTTACAATTTTCTCTGGTATTTGAAGCAGAGCTCTATCTTTCTTTTGCTTGTGCTGTAAGAGTATGCAAGCCACTGGTTGAAATATAAACCTCATGAGAATTGCATAGTAAGCTCCAGGTTGCCAGGAGGAAGACGACCCTGTTTCATACCTTTTCTTATGTTACTTCTCTAATAACTTTTTGAGAGGCTTACATGCTGCTGCTCTTGGTTTATCAAAGTCTCCTCAGCTGTCTTAAAGAAAAGAACAGCTCATTAATGCAATTGTTTTGTCAGTAAAACTGCGTCACTGCATCACTTACCTTTAAAAACACAGAAAAATATGGAAATACATGTTTTAGGAGAAAAAAGGCTAAATTTTAGCTGCTCAGTAGCAATAAAAGTAATTTTGTATTATACAGCTCTAAAGTAATTACCTGCCTTCTAGATTTAGCATTGTTCAATATAAAAGATTTGCCCTGCCTGTGCAAAACTTTTATGTGCTAAATTTCCATTCAGTTCAGTTCTAAACTGAGTTTAGGATTCCCTATTATAAGATTCTCCTGTGTTTTCTCATCATCTTCCTCCTCACAAAAAAAAAAAATCTGATTTATTGTAAGGAAGATATTGACATTCTTTCTCTTAAACTAGAAATAAACTAGAAATAGAGGGAGAAAAAATGTATACATTTTATTGAGACTCTGTACTGAGATGTTTTATAAGAAAATATGCTGATGCCTCGTGGGATTCATTTTGCTTATTTTCTTACATTTCCTTCTTTCCCCAGTGTTTTAAACTTTCTATTTTTGATAAAATTGTTTTGCTTTACCTTCTAGATGAAGTTAGTTTCATCTTGATTAATGATCATAATATTTACTAAGTAGAATTATATACTGATTCATTAATTAAAATATCCTTAGAATGGATCTATTATAATAAGTGATAATTCCAGTGTCATATACTCAGGGCATTAGGTTAAATAGATGTTATGTCATTTGAAAAGGTTGAGGGCCAAAGAAGACATATTTACACATTATCTTTTAATCTTTTTAGAATAATTTTGGTGCTAAAATTTTATATTGTCAAATACTTGATTCAGCATTATTCAGTTTTCTGACTTATACCTCACTTTAGCATATTATTCTGGCAGGCAAAATCCATAGTTTGCTTCCTTCTGCAGATGTCTTTTACTTAAATATGAGATCAAATTATTAACTCTTCAGAATTTCACTTAATGTTATACATGCTTTAAAATGAACTGCTTTGTATTTGCATTTCATCTTAGTTCAAGGCTAAAATATTTTAGCATTACTGCAGTCTGTTCCTGGCTGGGTAGCCCTGTTTCTTTTTTTGATACCATGCTGTGCTGGTAACAAAACCAGCAGGAAAACTCTTTTTTGTCATGCTTACCTCTCTAATTGGCTGTGCAACAGAATGTGACATTTAATATATTCTCTGATGAAATGGAAGAACCAATGTCTATATATAGACTGCATTTCTGTTAACTGTCTCCCTCTTCTCTAATGATCATCTTAATTTCACTTAATACATGGAAATGAATGTCATGAAATATTTCATTCTTCTTGCAAATCTATCATTGGATTATTAGGTGAGATTAGCACACCGAATTATCAAACCTGACAAAGAATTTTTAGCTTTCCCAAAAAAAAAAAACCCCTACCCTGCTTTCTAATGTGTGGTGTGTCTGCAGCAGTCTGTGAGCTGATGCAGTTGGACGTGTGGGTACTTGACTAATCCGAAAAGTCACGCCAGATATGATCTAAGTTGGAAATCCAAAAGTAGTTCTTACCTCCCCTGATCTGTATATTCTGTAGAAGATTATAGGGATGTTTTTCCTGTGGTTGTGATTTAAAAGTCATTGAAAGTCAGCATACTGCACTGTGGTTTATTTGGAGAGTTTATTGCATCTTTACAGGGATCTCAGTAAGATTTAATGAAAGTTCCATCTTCATAGGTTGACCTGTTTTTTTAAAGCAGTTTTTTGACTTTAGGTGTAAAATACCATCTAAACACAGCCAACTACTTCCCTTATAAAAATTCATCATTACAGAGATACATGCTTCAAGAAAGCTGTTTTATTATAATACATCTCTAGCTGCTCACCCAGAATTTAGAACACTTCAAACAGCTCATCCTGTTGTTGTGTTACCAAACTCTTACTGTTTGGGGGTTTTGCTTCCATTTCATATTTTATTTGAAGCAGAGAGCCACATTTCTAATAAGAAATTGCAATGTCAAAGCAAACACTTTAAAAGCAAAGAAATCCCACATCCTGGCAATGTATGTAACAGGCCATTTTCCAAACCACCCAGGTAAAAATAAGTGACCTCAGGTTGTCCTTTCCTTCATAGCAGGATGTAATGTTGTTGAAGCTCCCTGTCTGAGGGCATTTTGGTTAAGATCACTTCAATCTGATTGTATCACAGGATCACAGCCACTAGCTTTGCCATATTTTTCCTCCATAAAAGTTTAAGACATCATTAGCCCCCACTTGAACTTTGCTTGGAGCTGATAGCATTGAATTGGCACTCTTGTGTGAATAGCACATACGCTGGTTAATTATGGGACAATAAAACTCAAAAAAGACAACTATTTTTAAGAAGGGCTTGTTTTAGTGGCAGCTTCCCCTTAATGAAAGAAACAATACAAATCAAATTCTCCTAAGCAGTGCACATAATATATAGTCAAAGTAGTGTACTAGAAGAGTAGCATGATGACCAGTAATTTCAAATATCTATAGTTAATCTTTCAGTAAAATGAGTGGTATATTTTTCTTCAAGCAAATGCATTACATATTTTAGTTATCTATGATTGTATATATCGTGTTTAACTCTGTATAGTTAAATTAAAAGACACTAAAAAAATGTGTAGCAAAGATATTTGATACTGGCATTAGTGTCATCCATGTTTTCATTATAGGAACAGTATTATATTTTTCTCATCTGCTTGAAGACTGATGTTTTGTAGGATTTGATCCTTAAAGAAATGTAAAGCAGGCTTATGAGAGACTCATGTTGTTTCTTTAGAGAAGAAATAAAGCAAATAAAGTTCATGGGAAATACTGTGGGTATATAATATGCCATGATGTAAGTCGGTGAGGGACATGACAGAATATGGTTTACCCGGTTGCTTCATTTCACTGTCCTTGCTTCAAAACAATCAGTATGCTTTACATTTAAAGGTGTTACATTTGGGTGTTCTTCATAAAAGAGAAAATTGTGAGGAACAGGATGATAAACTCCATTTTCCTACACTTCAGAAAAATGGAAACCTTACTTAAAGTGCCAATGAGCCTTTACTCAGAAACTCTGCTTTGGCATCGTATTTTGAGAAAGCTTCACAACAGGAATAGATTTCTACTGAAAGTAGTGAATCATGGAAGCTGTGCAAAGCTTGAAGTTAATTAACAATGCTGATCAAATAGATCAGGTACTATAATCTCCTTAAATTTTTAATTCTGTCCATGGATTTTGCTAAGGTATGATGTCCATCCAAACTTGTAACATATGTAGTTGAAAGCATGGGTTTTAATTGCACTGGATAAATATAGATTTTATTTAAAAGTATTATAATAAACAACATTACTAATGAATGGGATGACAATTTTCAATGCCTACTTTTACTCATTGATTCTAAGAATATAGATTGAGTCTTCACTTTTTAGGTGCAGTGGAGAGGACTAATCTGACAAAAAAAAGGATTTATGTAGAATGAGGCCAAACTGTTACTAAGACTTTTAAGCTAAGGAGAGCATAAGAAACTTTCACATGTGTAATCTGAAAATAGTAATCCAAAAAGATGTAGACAACTTATTTCTATCTAATTAATTAGTTACTATTAAAAAAAAAGGTAGGTTTGATCTTCTGTCAGTTAGAGAAGTAAACAAAACTGGAAGGAGGAAATGTTTTCACATTTAATTGTAATTGATTTTTCAATAGTTGAGAATCTTTTCCAGGTGAAGGATAGTAAAATAACAGTTAAGAAAAAATATTTGTTTATAAACTGTGCAGAAGAAAGAGTGGGCTTACCTTATATTCTTCTTCTCTGAGTATTTTTTATCTATCCTTTCCCATGGTTATGTACCATGCATTTTAGTATAAAACTAAAATGTGCATTTTCATATGCAACCTGATGATTAATATTGAGATAAATCAAAAGAACAAGAAGTTTTCTTACCAAACTGTTTTCCAAAATAAATTTTTGTGGAAACACAAATTTAGTTTTCCAAATTTATATTCTCTTAGTGGAGAAGCAACTGTAAGTTCCAAATTAAAATTTGCAGTTCTGCATTACTGAGCATGAACCAGTGTACTCTGAAAATGCCCATGTTGAATGAAAAGTTGGGGTTACAGACAGACACATTTGCATCTGTCCATAGAATTTTTATCAGAAGTTAAACCTGTCAGCCAGGTGGAGTCTTCACCCTTTTGGATACTGTACTTTAGGGTCTATAGGGTTTTGCAGAAGTTTCATTTTAGCAACAACTGCATGAAAAACCCATGTAGCATAGCTTCAGATAATGTACTGTTAAGGAACACAACAGCAGATTTTACACTTGGATCTGAACATTTCCAGTCCATGTGTTGTGCATAAAGGGAAGAGTTTGCTAGTCCAGAATCCAAGTGTGGTGCCAGTAAGTTGGGAATTTACATTCCTACTTTATGAATCAAACTTCAAGAGCACGTTTGCCCCATTTCTGGCTGTGTGCTGTCACGGTGTTTAGAGGGTTGTTTTCAAAGCTTCTAGGATCTTCATTTTTCCATATGAATACACAAGTACAGACATTCCCTGGGTCGCTGTAGGACCAGGATAAACGATCTCCCAAAGCAGGGCTGGAGCTGGAACTGATTCTGCAGCATGTTGGATGTTCACTGGCATTTTTGTGCATCCTCTCTGATACCATAGCCCTACACATGATTTTATGGCTTAAATCATGTGCTAAACCTCCCTCACCTCTGTGAAATTCACCTTAGGATATCATTGCTCAGGAGACACTATCATTATTTTGTGTGTATTTCAGAGTGATGTTGTTGTATTTAATTCTAATTTACGAAAATATTGGAAACCTGGTTTCAGTTTTTGAAGTGAACAAAAAAACTAGTAAGTGGGCAGATTTTAAAATATATTATTATATTATTATAAATTCAGAACTACAAGATTTGTAGTTCTGAAAGGCTTTTGCTTTTTTTGCAGAATAGAGGAAAGTGAAAAAATGTCTGTCAGCCTTCAAGCTTGTTTCTAAAGGTTAGAAAATGCAGTAGGATGCTCTAGAGGGCCTGGAAATTTGAGTCTTTAAAGGGAAAGGGAAGAAAAAAAGGTCTATTAGTCTGAAAATTGGACCTCAAGGGATATAGAATATGTGTCAGGAGACTCTTTTTTTAATACTTTGTTGCACAAAAAGACAGCTGATATTTTAAACTAGCTTGGCCAGCTCATTACAGTGTGTCAGAGACTATATTTGTTTTCTGCAACAGTAAAAAACAGGTCTAAACACTGTCTTTTGGAGCATGATTAACAGCTATTTCTTTATTTCTCTACAATGTTAATTACTAGGGCATGCATAAAAGTTGTACCTCTAAGGATCTGATTCTAAACTCATTGAAGTAGAAGAGATACTTTCATCATTTTTCAGTTAGTTTTCAGTCAGGCTGTAGATCACCATCCAAACAAAAACTAATATACCAGTTGTGCCCAAAGATAACGTTCCTCTCTTTGCTTTTATTGGCCTATTGTGAAATAATTTGGGTTTGGTTTTGTTTTTCCAATTCTCGACTAAGATCAATTATCATGATTAATACAACTGGCATCCTGTTCAGCAGGGAAGAGTGTAACAACGCATTTGCATTTGCATTGATATGTTCAGTATTAGACATGAACTTTTCACTAGGGCTGCATTTTTTCAGTAGCAATTTTTGAGTTGGTTTGGATTTTTTTTCTTTTTGTTTTTGGTTTTTTTGTGGTTTGTTTTTTGTTGGTTTTTTTGTTTGTTTGTTTGATTGGGTTTTTTTGTTTTTTTTTGGTTTCTGGGGGTTTTTCTTGGTTTTGTTGGATTTTTTTGTTTGTTTGTTTGGGGGTTTTTGGGGTTTTTTTGAGTTTTTTTCTGAGTCTGACCTATATTATAAGTATAAATTACCTATTCCATCAACACTGGACCTTACCTGACCTACTTTTTAAAAATCCAAATCAATCTTTCGTTTTGTGTTTTCATTCCAGCAGTACGTGCAGCTCAGAGATGCTGCTGCACTGGGTCCTCTACAAACACACCATGGGATATAGATTTTATTTGCAGTTGTGTGCTGTCCACAAAGACGTGGAAAAATCCTTCTCTGTTGGAAAGTGTAAAATCTCCTTAAACCCTCATGAGTTCTCTGTGTGCCCAGCAAGCATAAAAATGCCTAAATAGATTCTGGGCTGCATTTAATAAGGCCCTCACCAACACATTGAGGGAAGTGATCTGATGTGACTCTGAATTTGGCCACATTTGAGCAGTAGCTGGGCAAGATGATCTCCAGAGGCTTCTTCCAAGACAAATTATTCTGTCATTATATATAAATGTTATTCTCAAATATAGATTCTGTGTTCTACACCTTGTCAATGAAACACACTTTAAATGAAGGAAAACATGGCTTTATTCCCTGCTTTGTACCCCTCCCACCTCAGCTGTGATTTGCTTTAAGGACTGGAGAAGTCCTGTTAAAACTGAGACTTTCTTTTAGCTCTAAATAGTTATGAGGATCTGTGAAGACAGTTACACAGATTTTAGGGGGCTTTATTTTTGTACCAATATTGATATATACTGTTAGAAGTAGTAACAAGAAGAAATAAGAGTGGCTTTGGTTTTATTCAGAAATTGTGGGAAATACGCTCATTCCTAAATAATGATTCAATGTATAAAATTCTAATCTAGTTGTAATCATAAAATACAAATTAAAACCACGGGGAACAATTGTATATTTTCTCATTTAATGTGTGAGGAGATGGAGCTCTTCTTCAAGAAATAAGTTTTCTTCTGTAAGAAAATAAAAACATCAAATCCCAGCAGACCTTCCTAATGAAGCTGATCTTGAAACACAGTTCTTTTATGTGGAAAAGAAAATGACCCCAGAATTTTAACTAAAAATATCTCTGGTCTTGAAATGTGCCCTATTGGTTTCTCAGTGTGCCAAGGGTACTCTGATACTTCGATAAACACATCTTAATAATGATATAGATTCAGGGTTTTGCTAGCAGATGGACAATTCCCTCTTGAGGCAGAACAGCCAGCAGTGTCTTTATCATCCTTTTTCATGAAGGGATTGTTTGAAAAAAATGTCACTATCTCTTTTAAACTGTAGTATAAGCTTTTTAATAAGTAGTTTCTAGTGTCTTAGCTCTACTGCAGTAAGCAGAATTCTTGGAATTCCTTTTTCTGTTTTCCCAGTAGAATACTGTAATAATTTTTTTGCACTTAGAGGAGCTCTCATGGAGAGTTCTCTGTTGATTTACATGTATATATTGGTTTATAACACTCACATTAAGTAATGAAAACCACTCAAATAAGTACTTAACTCATATATAAGGAGACAAACATCTTAACTCACTCCAGTGCAACATTTAAATTTTATGCTGTGTAAAGGTGCTTATGAGTGAAAGGGAAAATTTATAAAAACACTGTAAGAGAGGCATAAAGGCATATTTTTATTCAGGTGCACAAGGTTCCTGAAACATTTTCTCTATTCCCTAACCATTATACACATTTATTTTTTCATGTGACCCACCACTAGTCATTTTCTGTCACTAGATTTAAGGTAAATAAACACAAAGTTCCTTTGGTTCTGGGACAGCAGAGAAGTAGTGAGAGATAGAACTGTGTCTTGAGAAGTTGGCACTGTCTGGGGGATTCAGGAGAGAGGAACTCTGTGCTCAGAATTTGTCTCTCTTGCCCCACCTTCTTCACCTTTGTGGAACATGGTCTCTTTTCTGCGGCCTGGAGTCCCCTTTGGCTCATCTCTTCTTCAACGTATTCTCCTTTTGTTTCTACTAAATTTAATTTTGTATGCAATAAGATAAGGACAAAATGCCTAGCCCCTCTTCCAGCTGATGTAATTTCTTCATGATGAACAACATGTTGAAGAAACCTTACATTCCAGCACTTCAAGACTCTCTTCCTTTTACTAGTTGGGGAGGGTGGTAGGATAGGGTTGTATGTTTATTTTTTTCTTTTGTTTGATATTAAAAAAAAAAACAAACCAGAAGTAGAATTTGTTTTGCTCAATATCCTTTATTACTGAAAAAATAAAATCTTAAAGATTTGTATTAGCAGACAGCAAATTTACAACATAAATAGAATATTAATTTTTCAGGTTACTACTGCAGTGAAATCCGAGAAAATGGCTGAAAGCACATGGAGCTTAAAATAGGAAAGTACTCCTACTGAAAGCAGTAAGACTATGTTTTCCTCAGGAAAGAGACATTATTGTTCTGAACTGAACCAGAGAATTTAGCTCCTCATGTAATCAAGTGCTGAAGGAGTACTTAATTAAAAAGCCCTGGTTTTGTAGTAAGTGTGGGCCATTTCACATTACTCCAGCCTCTCATCTGTCTCTGTTGCTAGCTGATACAATAAGCGAGGTAACAAATCAATCCCAGAACTGTATTCTGCTGCTTTTGTGGACCATTGCTCTTATTGAGCTAAAAGATCAATTTATCACCATGGCACTCCTAATGGTCAGGTGCTTTCTGCCTCTAGGAAAGATTTTCTCCAGCCAAATGGGAGATTCATACATGAGATTTAGTCACTTCAGCCAGTTCCCAACTCCTTTTTCATGCTTCTGGATTTGTCAGATTCTCCAGATGAATTGTTAAATATGGAATTCATGCTGTGGTTCATGCAGTGAGGTGAGGGGAATTGTTTCCTGGAATGGCTTCTTTCTCTCAATACACACACTCAGGTGCAGATACCTACCTCCCTTTGGTCTTACTCATCTCCACCCTTGTGGAGAAGCAGTTTTCTGCTGGAAAATATGACAGAGCCAGAACATTCCACTGGGAATGAAGCAGCTCTGTGCTTGTCCCCAGTTGGATTCCTGGTGCAACCCTGCAAACCAAGCATTTTCCTGTAACAAACAACAGCCAGTCCCTACCATTCATTAGCATGAATATCCAGACCCAAGACAGTGATTTTAATCCACTGGGACACTGAAAAACTCCCTGATTTCTCTTTCTTTCCTCTGTCCATCTCTTTTGTCGCGCTGAATGCCACAGTTCCGAGTTTCAGTTTAATTTGGTTTTAGTATTAAAAAAAAAAAAGAAATAAAAGAGCAACCCAGCCCCAAAAAACAAAACTACAGAAAAGTAGTGTTCTAATATTAGCAAGAGTAAAGTGAAAATCTATATTTTGGTGCTCAAAGTGGCTCCTTTTTGATGTTTTAATGGAACAGCTTGACACTTTGCTTCTCTGGGAAAAAAAAAAAAAAGGTAGGATCAGCAGTTGTTTCTAATTAGAGTAGAAGCTGGTTTTAATATTTTGGGAAAAAATGGTTCTGAGGTAACACAAAGATCCTGTTTTATTTCACTTTCCTGTTTAGAGAAATATCTGTTATGTTTTTTGACCAAAAAGCAAGAAAGTTAAAATAAAGAAATAACAAACAGAAGGTGAATTTAAGCTTTTTCTTCTTTGTGGGAAGAATGATGTTTTTTGGGCTATCATGAGTTACCAGTGATGTCTCATTGCATATATCACAGAATCTTTTATCCAAACAGACATTTTTGAGGGTGGCATGATGTGGGATGATATCTCAGGGTAAATGTCCAACCTTTTGACACATATTTGACCGTTTTCCTTTCCGATATCTAATCAGTGTGTCTTAAATTCCTACTGTGCATTGGGATCAGCACTGATGACGTTTTTGAATGTCATTATAAATCCTTCTACCCCTTCATATGTGGCCCATATGGCATAATATTTCTGATGAAAACTGTTATATGTCTCACATTGCTATAATCCCATTCAGATGTGGGGACTCAGCTCTGACAAAGTTGGTTGTGTTTTGCAGAGAAATGATGGTGCATCAGAACACATAAGAACTATTAGCTTGTTTGCTGGTAGTGTGATTTTGGGTGGGGCTTCCCCCCAACCTGGACCTGCCATTAAGGCATGTGGTGAAGAAGAACACAGATGTCAGGGAACCAAATTATATCTGTGGTTGCTAGATGCCAACTGTGAAAGCTTGGCATCAGAGTGCTGTGAGACAGTTGATAAAATCAACTGCCTCAGCCATTTGGATTTTGTATTTCTTGACTAATTTAGAGGCAAATAAATATTAGTCAATTTAGCATTTATTAATTATGAATCTCCCATGCAGTTCTATACAAGTCAGTGAGAAGTTCTTTGGAGGCAGCAGAATCTGAATTGTGGGTGAGCACAGCCAAGTGGCCCCTCTGGTCAGTGACTGTAATATGTGTATTGCGCCTGATGTTCCGAACTCAAAAATAACATCTCTGTTTACCTGTACTGAATGTTCCAGAGCTATACAAACCTGCAGTATAATCCACAACAAATATTGTTGATATAATTGATTTAGAGACAGAAGGGATTACAGAAAAGAATTAGTGGTGTTTTGTGCATTTAAATTATAATACTGATAAAGTGCCTGTGGATTAAAAAGCTTGCATATTTTAAAGTAATTTCAACCAGGACTTAGATCATTGTTCTGAGCTGAGGAAAAAAGGTGAAATTGTCTTGCTGGTCTTGTGATTAAGGTTAAGAGAAGACAGGAAAGATGGATGAAATGTAGGTGGAGAGGAAAGGGTAGGAAAACCAATGTAATTGGAAAAGTTTGCAAGACTGTTAGTTTGTCTTCTTTAAGACATAGTTGTGTAAAGGTCTGTATTGATGAAGTGCAAAATTTCAGTGAAGGAGAAATATTTGTAATGTAGAAATGCTCTTGGTTTTCATCTAGATTAGTATATGCAAATTTAATGTCATGGTATTTCCCTCTCCCATCTCCTCCACTTCCTGCGAGACTGCAGAAGTATTTAGATCAAACATCACTTGCCTTCTGAGATGGATATCTCACAAGTATCTTTCTTTGAAACTTTCTAGCTAAATAGGAAGATCTTTAGTATTGAAACTTCTATTCAGTCATGTTAGTTCATTTTGTTAATTATTTTTGATGTTTTTATTACATTTTTTCCAGTATTTCTTATCAAGGTGTGATTAATCTATTTTGCTCATTTATGAGGGTTTTTCTATGAATTTAATAATTTTGTATGTCTCTAATAATTAGAATGATTTATACATAAGACAGAATTGTAAGTGGTATCTAAGGGAACTGTACACGTGATGTTTAATTTCCTTGGTTGCTCATTACCCAATTCCTTTGAAATTCTTTCATTAGCCAATCTTAAAATCTCAAATCTTAATTAAAATAACAGGACAGCCTTTGGAGGCCTCTTAGCATAGAATACAAAGCATATATTTTTTTATTATGAGAAAATTGGGATTTTTTCACTGTAGGGTTCACAGGAAATGTGTTATCTTGACTTCATGTTTCATTGTATGCCCATTTCTGAATTCCATGGGCTGTGGGATCACTGTTAGGCTTTGCCATACGGTTGATCTTTAGGGATGCTATTTAACAATAAGTAGGATAAATGATTCTTCAGCCTGTTTTGAATGATGGGTAAATCACCATTTAGATTATCGTTTTCAACCTTCTTTACTTCTACTGCCATTGCATAATGAGACTTTTTCACTGTAATTATTGTTTCCAGCACAAAAACCATATAAATAGCAGATTATTTTTTATTACTATCTCAGAAAGAAAAGAATGAACAGCAGAACTCATTTTCAGTTCCCTGTACTTCAAAAGAATTGTAATGGATTATTAAAAATAATGTGAAAACAAGCACTTTTTCACTATACTCAACAGAAAATTATGATCTTTTTCTTGTAATGCTTTGCTACTGATTCTTCTCCTTGGAGACATTCTGACTTCATTTCAATCTGCCGCTGTAGTTTTTTTTCCTTTCTGTTCCAAGTTTATTTGAATTTTCCCTGTGAGGGATGCACTGTGAGGAAGGTGACACAGCACAGAGGATGCCAGTCCCTCTAAGGGTTGACCATGGCAAACTGTATCTGGGCAGCAGCCTGCTGCCAGTGTTCTGTCTGCTGGTGTTCTTTCTGTTTGCTAGTTTTCTGCTATTCTGGGCTGGGAAAGAAAAAGTAAAAAAAAATCTAATTGGGAATAGGGTCATTGAAATAATTCAGAAATAACTGCTAAGTAGCATAGAGGTCAAATGTTAAAACTAGTTTTTAGTGCTAATTTTATAGTCTGCACTGAAATAAAGTAAGCTCAGGTAGTGAAATATGGAAGTAACTATGCAACATTTCCTCAGAACAATTTCTTTCTATTGTGTTTGATAATAACTTTCTTTTTTAGAGGCTTTTAGATGAAGTTAAGTGTCCACATCAAGGTGGAAAGATACTTTTCATGAGAAATTCACTAAGAAATTTTAGATTTAACAGATGCAGCCACAGTTCTGTTTGGCCCATTACCAATCAGCCAGGAAAATACTGTTACATTTCTGAAATACTCTGGGGTGTTTTTTAATATTTGTGAGTATCCAGTTCTCTCTCTCAATTATTCTATCAGTCTTAAATATTTCTTAAAAATGCAGACATTTTTCAGTATGTCAGTCCATTTGTGTTTTGATGAGGACCTCTAGGATCCGTGCGGAGAGTGATCTTTATCAATACAGTAATTTCTAATGTTTAAACTTCACTTTCTTAATTTAATGGTTTAATGCATACAACTTCATCACTTAAAAATAATGACACAAAAAAAATCCCAAAATATTATTTAAAATTAAGATTTCCATGATAGAAATCTGATTTAATTTACACTCCCATGGGAGAGAAGAGAGTAATATCTGGAAGCATATTAACTGAAATTTGTTTTACAATTCAGACAAAACTCAGTACTTTGGAATTGTCAGTGAAGATGTAGAAGGGTTTCTTTTGCCTTTTTTTTTTTTTTTTTGCTTTGTTTTGTTATTTTAGTAAGTTCATGGAAGAGACAAGACTCTGTGTACAGTTTTTTACAGGAAAAGAGGGTGGAGGGTAGGGTAAAAAGGTGTTCCCAGGTATTTTTATGTATTCCTCAGAACATATTTGAAATTTTGCTGGTTTATATACCCACTGCCTCTGAAAAATTAGGATTTTAATATCTGACAAATCATACATCTAATTTCATCACCCAAATGCAGAGATTTTTATTATCCTTGCCAACCTTTCTGTGGTATTCTCATTACCATTGATACCTGTCAATTTTGGTAGCCCATAACCTATGGAGACTTTTTACATGAGTTCTTAAGGAAAAAGTTCATAAACTGTGCAGGGCAGGGATCTTGTCTTCGTATCTCCTTAAATATTATTTAGAATCTGTAAATTCTATTAAAGAAAACCCAACCAACCTAACATGCATTAATTGTTTTGATTGTATTTTAGCTGCAATGTAAATTCCTGGCATATCTCCTGAGTAATGACAAAATCATTTGTAATTCTTATTTGCAGACACAAAATTGAGGCAGTTCATAGCAAAAATGATTGCATGTTTCCTGCTACTGAAATGTTAGACGTGTTATCTCAGATTTCCAAACCATTTGGCCATCAGAGAGCAGACTGCTATCTGTTCTGACATTAATCTACTTGCAACGGCTACTTTGGTGCAGAGTTTCAGAATGACAACAAACATGCACAATGCATCATAATTATGTCCCTTTCAGGAAAAAGAAGTGCAGAAAGATTTCTTGAACGTAAGAAAGTGTCTCTGCATCTGTGGGAACTAAAAATAGCCTTTAAAAAAATGCGGTTGTAAGGGATGTTTCCCAAAGTATCGCATGGGGTTCACAATATGTTTTTAGGGGCGATAAAATGCAGAATCATATGTATGCATAATAGGCAGGGAACATTCAGTGTAAATTCAATCAAGAATGAAATGCTATTACGTGCAAACACCTCCTGGGCTTGTGCAGAGGTAATGGAGCATATGAAATAGATAAAGTGACAGCCAAGAGAGGAAGAAGATATGTGACTTTCCCTACAACTTTGTTTAATAAAGCTTTCAACATACATTGTGGATATAATGTGTTGTTTTCTCTCCATCCAAATCACCTTAGTTTTTATTCCATGCATTTTGTTGACTGTAATTTGGTGATAATGGCTTCTTTGCACAGCTCAGGAGTGATGAACAGGAATAACAAGTCTGTTAATAAGAAGATGTGCATGTCCTTCCCAGTATAGAGACGTTTATTTGAGTGGGTCAGGAAAAAAGTAATATTTTGCTTGTAAGAAACATCAATAAGTATTCAGTATTGAAAATTTAGGGAGAGGAAATACGAGAAGGCTGATTATAAACCGGTCTGCATAAGAGCCAACTGAAAGGACTTACCTGTTTTCAGCCTTTCCTTAGTTGTTACATGCTTATTACTTGTGTGAGACATGCTTTATGAAATCTGTAATTCTTGACATTTGTCTTGTCTGTTATCAGTGGGTTTGATTCAGTGGATTTGCTCTGTGTTGTAAACATCCAAGCTGCATTGCCTGAGTGAGGAGCAGATTTGTATTGCTCTGCCTAAGAAGGGCTGCACCTGCAACATGACTCAAGGAGTCAGGAGTCTCCTTTCCCCCTTGCTCTCGTTGGGAGCAATCTGTTCAGACACAGGGAATTGATGCCCTTTTACTCCCTAAAGGGAGATGCAGTTGAATTCTTAGAGGAACTGTTCGTGTTGCCTCACCCTTGCCCACATTTTCAGACTTTCTCACTGCAGCAGAAATTTGTGAAGACTAAATAATTGGAATGGGATACGGTCATGGAAAACATTTTAATATGTATTGTGTTTACTGGTTTTTTTAATTCCTTGATTTATCTAAAAGTCAAGTGTTTGGAGACTCTTCTTAGCAGCAACTAGAAATATGTATTAGTAATATAAATAATATATTTTGCCAACATAGTAACAAATCAAACTCTTCCTGTTTACTACTGAAACAAGATCTATTTATAACACTACAGATTTCCCTATAATTTAGAAAAAAAAGAAACATCTTGCATAGGATTTGGCATAAATTTAAATGAGGACAACAGTGCTTTTAACAAATATCTTGAGTCGCATAATTCTCTATTTGCAACAGATCTTTCAGCGTTTTAGGTTACAGAATTTGTATTTTATAGAACTGTAACAAATACAAGAATAAATAGGTTTTAAATGGGACTTAAAGTGACATTAGGACAGATAGAACAGGGAGAATGTAGCAGCCTGACTGCCTTCTGCTGAATGTTCCTCTTATACTGCCCCATCCCTAGCACCCACAGCTCTTGGATTTGGGACATCAGGAGTCTGTGTAGCATCTGTTTTTCAGCCTATTGTTCATGAAGTTGTCTAATCCTTTTCTGAAACTGCTGATTCTTTAGGTTCTCTCGACCTGTGGGCAAGCCCTATATACTCAGTACCTGCTTATTCTTCGGACCTGGCATATACTTGCTGGGTTAATTTTTAGATTAGGTGATTAATCTGCTTTTATTTCAAAGTAATTTTTAGTGTATAATAGGATCCCAACAACAACACAGCCTTTCTTTCCTGTATTATTTGCATCTGTATGTTACAGTGCACACCTTACTATTATTCTGTCACCAAGTTTCTGAGAAACAATATGTCATCTAAAGTAAAACAAGCTCTTCGTGTCTTAGCTAAGAAATTGAGGCCAGCATTTTTAATAGAATTAAAAATAGAGAAAATTAAGTGCTAACCTGCCATTTTGAACTGTCATTCCATAAAAAATATCATACTACAAAGAAACTCCAATGACAAAGATAGGCCAATTTTAATATCTAAGCTAACATTGAGGAAGAAATTATTTAGTAATTGCTTTTATTATAGGTAGTCTTATTATAGACAGACTGCAGGTACTGTTTCCCATCCTTCCTGTTCTGTCTTTCTTCATTGTTATCAAGTAATCAAAATAAAAGTTGAAAGAGTATTAGCTCTAAGAAATGCACGTGATCATGTTTTTAGTCAAACTAACATTAAAAGTTCTGTGGTAAACTATGCTATAAATTAGGACAGGGCTTTATCTTATTCTCTGTGCTGGTTTTTATAGTTTGTTTGGGTTTTTTTTTCCCACAAATGAAAGGAAAGTACACTAAAAAGGTCTTGAAGGAAATTTGAAACTCTGTGCAGTCCAGATTTTTGCATCAGGCAGGATAAACTAGGTTTAGATAATTTCAGACCAGTTTCTGTCTAACCTGCTCCATACGATTTTTTGTTTTCTGTAGCTTTGCAAGATTTTTTTCCTACCACTTTGCAATCCTTGCCATTCAAAAGATTTTTGTCTCCAACCTTAATGTCCTCTGGTTCAATTTAAGTTAATTATGTCACCACAATGAAAATTGAGAACCGTTCACTCTCTCTCAGCAATAATCTCAGACACTTGAAGGGTGGTACTTCAGTTCAATTTTCTCTAGACTAAACAAATCCTGCTCCTTAAAATCTCTATACTTGTTTATAGATTAGTGACCATCTGTCCAGTCATTTGCAACCCATTCCGATGCTAATCCAGTTTTTCAGCTAGTTATTTCAATACTTTGAACTTACTGATTTCTCAGGTTTTTTGAAGACTGCTTTGAACTGTGTTCCTCTTCTCAAGTTCTTGCTGCTGGTTGGGTTTTTCATCACTGTGAATATAAAAAACCTACCCTCTATTCCATCAACCAATAATAGTGATTAATATTACACAGGACAAGTCTGTTTGTAGCTTCACTTGATACTGCCTTCCCCTATAGTATATTCTAGTTCTGTTTTTTTCCATCAGTTCAATTTCCATTTACATCCAAATTTCCTGCTTGTGGTAACATCACAAAGGCAGTATTAGAAGCCTTGCTATGGCCATCAGGCAAAACTCCTACCTGTGGTTCACTACTGATAAATCCTACAGCTCTGGATGGAGGGAAATGCAGTTGCCTACTTAATATTTACTCTTGACAAATGTTTGTCTGTATTACTTATGTTTATTTTCCCTTCTCAAAGGTTGTTTAATCATATGTTCTAAAAATGAGCTCAGAAAAATTCACCTAAAATTTCCTGGGTAGTTTTCCATGCCTCTTTCTAAAGTGAGGTGTATTCATCCATTGCAGGTTCTTAAATATAACTACTAATGCCCGTGAGATTTCTTGAGCCAGTTCCTGACTATTATAGCTGAAATTCATGAGCTGTCACATCAGAATTCATATTGAGTTAGATAAAAACGATGCCACACCAATAACAAAGTTAGCATTGTTTGTTTATTGTCTTTCACACAGAGACCTTCTGCCTTGAAGCTGTTAACATAAGTATTAGTGCTAGAACAAGCCTTTTTTCAGACTATCACTTCAAAAGTTTCAGTGAATGTTTTATTCTGTTTGGGTAAAAGTGTTGTGGCAAAATAAGTTTACAAACTTTATGGCATCTGCAAGAATAATCTCCATCTTGTATAACATTGCAGAAAAGAAATAAGTTATAGGTTTGTAACTCTTGTTTCCATAAGGGTTTAACAAACAGTGGATAATAGTACAAAAAGCTATTTAGGCTCTCTGTGATGGGTTATAGTCCTTATTCAAATACTGTCTACAGATTTATATTACTTGTATGTATGTATGTGTGTGTGTGTGAGCATGTCTGCATACATATCTACATTTCAGATACATATTTCTTTTTTCCTTAGAAAAACATTAGAAGATGTAATGAAGACCACCATCAAAATAAAATAAATCAGCAGGTAGTTAGGAGGATTGGTAGCCACAAATTCTGAGCAATAGCCTGACTAAGCAGTGACTTTGAGGTTGAAATAGTGAATGAATATCTGAAAATATTCTTCCAATAAGAATAGTAGGAAATACATGCAAGAATAAATTATGGACAGTTAGTGCAGTTGTCCTCAGGCTGTGCCTTTTTAAAGAAAATTCCATGAAATATGCAACAATGGAGACTTTGACCTCTTTCTCTCCCGCGCACACATACATACACAGAGGTTGAACTACTGCAATATTGTGGATGTGGCTGGGTTACAGACAGGCTCACTGCAGCTGCTTTAAATGAGATAAAGCTGGGGAGCAGATGCAGCAACAGGTTAAGTGGTTCTGTATTCAGTCAGGTGAGACTCCTCAGGTCTCATTAACTCAGCCTGTTTCTGAAAGGCACTGTACTGCTGAGCTGGCCCCAAGAAATTTCAGACCTGTGTTCACACCCCACTCTGGGTGTATTAGTTAAATCTATCTGACCCAAGCTAGTTCTTTATGGTAGAGCCTCTTCCCCGTGTTGTATTTAGTCCAGAACTGGGGCTAAGTCATCCATAGATAATTTAGGATTGACTGCCTTTGTGGAGTGTGCACCTCAAATACCAGTTAGCTCCTCTGTTGCGTATCACTGCTTTTCCTGTACCTCCAACCCCTCCCTCTCATGCCTCTACCCTGCTGTTCACACTCATTCCTGTTCCCCTCCCTTCACACACTTGTGCTTGTGCTCAGTGTGAAGCATTCGCTTTCCTGAGCAGGTGGGATGGTGGATATGGTTCAGGGAGCAGGGCGGGTACAGCTTTCCAGAAACTACCGTTCACTCTCCCAGGGATTCTATGTCCATTTTCAGTGATGCACCCCTCTGGGCACCTAAGCTCTTGGGTTAATTTTGGGTTAATATTGCTGGGCAGTTGCTGATTTTTTTCCCCTCTCTTTTCCCTCAATATGAATAATGAGTATACTCATTCTTTGTGGCTTTTTAGGGTTTGAAGGATTGTTAATCTGTGGACAGAGATTCAATGTGGAATTAATTCAATAAGCATGCCCTCAGCCAGAAATTCTCTGCAATTGTGTACAAGTGTAGAAAACTCCCCTAATGTATCTCTTATGTGACTTTAGTTGTTTATGTAGGGAACATTCCTCCAAGATAGTAACTTGTATGAGCTGATTTCCATATGCAATGTCTTACGCTGTGGAAGACAGTTTGAAACATTTTCCTTTGATCTACGGTGACACTAGAAAACAATAAACCATCAACCCTCCAGAGAACAACCTTGGCATACATGGTGAATCTGTTATAATTATTTGTTATCTCTTAATGCCTGCACATCTGCAGCAGTGAGTAATTAAAGCTTGAAAGGAAGCTAAAATTTTAAAACTGATTACAGTCTTTGCAGTTTTTCAGAACTACATTTGAGTTTGGGCTATTTGTTTTGAAGAAAGGGTCATATTCAAAGAAGTTAAAACATCCTTATGTACACATTAATCTACACCTGGACTATGTAGCCCTGGAGACCCTTCCCAAGGAAACAGCTGATACAGAGTTTAAGGACATGCTAAGGCACATCTCCTAATCTTGTTGGTTTTGTTTTGTTTTTAAGCAGAATATATTATGCTGTCACGGATAAATAAACTGATGTTGCTTTTAGCTGGTTCATCAGCACTACAGGATAATGGCATCTGTTCAGTCTTTTGTGTAATATTTCTCTTTTATTTCTTAGTGCAGTTGCTTATTCTTGTTTCAGCCCATGTTTCAAGAGAGTTCTTCAAATCCCTTGGACATGGCTACCATTTACATCTTTGCATTTTCTAGTGCTTGGAATGAAGGTATTTAGTAGGATACTCTGGAGGGATAAAGTGGAAGCAAAGAAATGGTAGATTCCTAAACTGAGTTTTCTTTTGTTAATAATTAATAGCTGGAAAAAAAAATGCTTTCAAATTTAGCTCTCAAGAAAAATAACTCTTACTTTCTCTGTCTGGTGGAAAAAGCCTCTGGAAAGAAGTGTGTCTGCATATGTATATGTGATAATTTTCAAGAGAAAAGAAGGAATAAGGTCAAAAAGTTGAATAAGAAAAAATTGCCAAGATAGATACATTTTTCAGTTCCATAGACTGTAAAATACCTCCCAGTTTTGCAGGCTGTTATTTGCAAAAAACCAATGACCTCAGTCTGGAGTCCTTCCAGGATTCAGCTCTTGAAGAACTGCTTGTCACAATCTAGCATTTCCATAGGGAGATACAAATCATTAATTTTTAAAAATATAACACATTTGAGAGCTCTTGTTTCCACCTCCCAATATGGCCTTTCAGTAACTGACTTTGTTATGGTAACAGGGAGGGGGAGAGCGGGAGACAGGGTCCAGATGCATCATAACAGCCTCCCAGTTAATTTGGGTTCTCCACCTTGGAGAACCAACTGCATCAATCTTCAGATAATCTTCTATATGGTATGACATTGTCTTGCACCTTCCTAATTTAGTGCATCAAATGTGAAAATATGACTTATCAGATACGGCCAAATTGCCAGGTATATTAAACTTGAAAATTATTATTCCAGAATTTTTTATATCTCTCTGTATTGTGCTTCATGTCAAATTGTGTGTCAGTGCTACTAATGTGAAAAATACCTTATTGGTATTAGAAAAGTTACTATTTAGTGAAAACCTAAAAATCAAGTTGGATTAACTCATTTAACTCATAAAGATGACCACTTTTTACTAATGGGCTGTTATCAGCCCATCCAATAAGCCCTTGGGTTTAAGAATTGGGGTCTGTGAATTGAAAAAAAAAGAAAAGAAAAAAGAAAAAGCCTCTCCTGTTGAAAAGCAGCACTAGAAAAATGGATAATGTACAGTCATTCCATCTTCAGTTATTTTCCAGCCTGACTGATACCATTATGGAACTGCATATAGTGAATTTATGAGCGTGGTCAGAATTTTTTACACAAAGCAGTGTAGTTTGTTGTTAAGCTAAGGCACATCCTTTGTAGTACATGTCAGAGCAAGCACAGGAGAATGGTCTAGCAAAAACCTGGAGACGAGTTTATTTCTTTCTGGAACTGTGGAAATATTTTGTCTATAAAATGTTCATATTTTACAAACGTAATAGGAAATAAGTATAAATAAAAATACACTGCAAGATACAATTTTATACCTGTTTTAATTTCAGTGTCCCGGGAAAAAGTTGAGTGGCTTAAAAACAAGTTCTGTTCCTCCAAAGCAAGGGAACTGCAACTATAAAACAATAGTTTCCAATGCATAGAAAATTTTGTTTGTGGAAAGAAAGTCAGTGTTTCAAAACACAGATAATAGAGAATAATATTTTCATTTTGACTTCTAATGTTTTATTCTAATATTATTTTCATTTTTTCAGGAACATTTATTATATTCATGTGAGTTGTAATATTATCTTGAAATCATTTTCCTGTGTTTTGACCAGATTGTGATACTCAAGCTCATTGCCCCTCTGGCCTCAGTTACTCCTCAGTTACAGAAGAGGAAGGTTATTAATTTCAGAATTTTATTAATTTGGTTCCATCTTTGTTAACGCAAAGGCCCACTCTAAAATCTGTATCTACACCTACTTTTACACAGCCATGTGTGTATACATGAATAAACATAAAGCAAATAATTATTTCCTGCTTTTATTGTAGTATTGTCAATATACTTTATCAGTGATTCTTTATTTTCTATTTATATCAGATACATTTCTGAAACTGCCATTCAGATAATAAAAGTATATTTTCTGAAAAAGGAAATGCTAATTTTTCTTCCACTGAAGTAGCATTGTGTGGCTCCTCTGCAAGCTACTAATCAATGTCTGTACCCTCTGCCCCAAGCAATGTTTACAGATTAAATACATTAACTGTTCATAGTAAGAGTTCTTCTTGTCTGAATTAATAATAGCTCCAGTTTTTTTTCTTAACTTTATGCTTAAACACTACTCTGTCAGAAATTGATTAAATATACTTAATTTTTTTTTCTGTATGAGGGAAGGGGACCAAGTAGGACTGATACTGATTTGAGGAAGCAGGTGTTGAAAATTCATCTCAGATAAACTGGCATTATAGGAGAGTTCAATTTTTTTTATAATTTCTCACAGAATCATAGATTTCAAGGTCGGAAAGGACAAGTGTGTTTATACACTATGTATGAAACCCTCTGTGAGATTTTACATAGAGGATCCTCTTTTACTTGTCCAAATTGTGTCTATTAAAAAAAATATTATTTTTTGAATTACACAGTTCTGGTAATAGTCTCTTATATTCTGTGGTAATTTGCTCTTTATTTAAATGTACTGACTACTAAGAATTTGCATCTTTTCTGTTTAAACTTTATTGTCTTCAATTTCCAGCCAATATACCTTTTCAATGCTACTGTTTCCATAGCTAATAACATTGTATTCTCAAAAAACTGTCTTCAGTGGCTTTTAGCATGAGCAAATTTACCCTCTGCAGCAGATATATTAACAAAGGAGCAGCAACATAAAATGACAGAAAAGTCTAAAATGAGGCATAATTGTATAACACAGGTGTGGCACAGCTTTGACACTTGTGCCCAGCTCTGCTGGTGCTCAGTTCCACAGCACTGCTGTTTGCTCTGCTCCTCTGCTTTGGCTTTTCCCCATGAATAGAAGCCCTTCCAACCTACTCTGCAGAAATTTAAAATCCAGCGCCCATCCTTTAAAATGCAGTAAGCCCTCCTTCACCTGCCTGAATATATCCTTTAATCCGACACGTGTTCCCAGAGTGGGTAAGGTGGGAGGCAAGAAAGATGATGGAGGGAAGGGAGCATCTCTCTGATGAGGAAAGGCTGAGGGAGCTCTGTGTGCATTTCCTTCCTTTCTTTGCTGTTAATGAAATACGAGCATCAGAATTTTTCAGGTTTCCACCTTTACCTTCTGTGTTGTCGTTGGCTGAAATTAAGTACGTAGTTATGGAAATGCGGAGGAATAAAAAACTAGAAGTAAATCTAAGAAACAAGCAAAACCAAACAAAGCAATAAAAATGGAACCAAAAATGAAAGGCAGAAGTGTAGTTCTGAGAGTAAAACCTTTCTAAGCATACCAGAAAGGTTTCAGTAACAAAACTAGGGTTGTAACTTCATATGGTTCTCATCTTTTGGCATGGCAACGAGATATGAATAAACATCCAAGTTACTAGAGTTAGGCTAAAGTTATTTCAGAATTATTCCGACATTTCTTATCAGATATGGTAAATAAGAAACACTTTCCTTTTCCCCTGCCCCCTACCTGCACACACACAGCTAAATAATATTAAATCCATTGTAAGAAAAGAATTATGTAACAGTTTTTGTTTTCTTTCCAAAAGCAAAACAAAAAAAACAGATTAAATCCTCTTTCTTCATTCTACATTATTCTTGAAAAAAAAGTCTCATTTCCTGAGGTACTAAAGGAAAAGTTACCTGGCAGCCTATGTTGTGCCAATCCATTTTATTCTTCTTAATTGTTATTCACTTGCTATTACTGGAGAAACCTTCTAATAAAAGTAATCAAACATTGGCAGAGGATCTAGTAGAAACTGAGGAAGTAATTCTGTTGTTATGGGTTTTTTTTTTAACGAGCCTAAAATTGATTCAATCTAATAAATTCCCTATAAAATTGGATAATTTGTGGAGCATCTTTAGTCAAACTATTAGCTTTCCTTCTCCGCAAATGTTATTTTATTAATTTTTTTAAAAAGCAAAAAATATCTCTTTTGCTTATATTTGTAACAGAATTATGTCAACTCAATATATTTTACTTCTGCCTAAAAATGTGACAAAGGAAAGAACTGATAACTTTACTTTTGAAGTTCATTGACAATTATATTTTTCACTGAATCAGTCTCAGATAAAAGGAGTTCACTAGCTCCATTATCTGAAAAAAAAAAGTAAAGAAAAGGCTAAAGCTGAAGCTTTGAAAAACAGAGCATCTGCCCTTAGTGTTTTTGCTAATACACATTTGTTAGGTGCATTGGAATAAATCCTTAATTGGGAAAACTCTTAGTTATAAAGAAGAAATAAAATAGTAAATTTTGCAAATTCACATTCTGCAAATGGCAGCTATACATGGATATTTCAGTTCTGCTGACTGATACAGAAACTGGGGAAGCTGTGTAGCTCCCAGCACCAGCTCCTACCCATTAAGTTATTTAGTGTGATGAAAGGACATCAAATACCCTGGAATAGGTTTGGCTGACTGTTTAGATATTCATACTTTACTGCAAGAAAAAGTAGTGTTGGATGGCCGTGTTGTTTGGGGGCAAGAGGCTGTAATTCCATACACAGTTCACGTGTACTCAGATTTACTGTTAGGGCTTTAATCCTGGTTCAGTTTTGAGTTCTCACATGTGATTTATCTCTGTTCTAGTTGAATGGATCTCATTATAGCCAAACATCCAAATCTTTAAATGTTGTTCTACTTGTTACAGATACATCTTTAGCTTTATTCCGTTTTTTTTTCCTGGCAATGGCTATAATAGAGCAAATTCCTTTTATCTCAGAATGATTCATTCACAAGCCATGTTAAACTGTAATCTTTTTCTAGTCTCCTCTCCATCTTCTCCATCCTGTCTGCTGGATGGACTCCAGTGCAGTCCATCAAGACATCTCAGTTATAATGAGCAAGCTGCTGATGGTTTGATCCGCTCAATCTGCTTCCAAAGTCCTTTCCTACAGACAAATGGGGAGCAGGGTGAGGAGGATGAGAGTTATGCCAGCTCCCACAGTCACCATCACCTTACTTTTTACCACCACCTTGCCTTACCATCACCATCCTTTTTGGTCAACACACGGAGATTCAAATGAAGTACTCCCCGTTCTGTTTGGTTTGATTAGTGCACATCAACAGCATGTTGCACGCTTTGCTGTCATAACTTCCTGGCATGAACCGGACTTCCTAAGTTGTAAAGAAACATTTACAATGCCACCAACATAATTGAATGAGTGATTGTCACCAAATAAAAGGACCCAAAAAGTTCTGTGATGTTTTTCCATGCATCTCATGCAACAGCTGAGAAGCTGTCACTGGTGGCTTTCCCACAGCATCACTGATGGGGCTGATAGATTCACTTAGATGACAGTGAGAGCTGTCGGGGCACTTGAGGTGGCTCTAAGTGGACATAAAAGTACATGCTCATGAAAACTTGCACTGCATAAAGCACTCAGGAAAAATCAAATTCACAGTGTCCACTCTTAACGTTCTGATTTCACTGACAGGCACCAATCAGCTATCAACACTGCCGAATAGTAACTCTTGATCTTCATGTTTTCCTACAACTGTGCATGCTTTGGAGGGAAAACACAAAACAGTTAATAGTCCAAATAAAAGTTCTTTCAAAAGAGAAAATTCTACTGCATTATATTGCTTTCACTGTTTTGTAATTTTATGTTTAAATATAGAGAGTATGTAAATGATAATTTTCTCTCATATTCCCTTCCTGCTTAGTGACAAGAAAACAAATTCAAATTGTGTTTGGGAGGAATATCTTAACAAAGCCAATTTTATTATGCAAATGAATTGTAGGTGTTGCATATCTGCATTTTCTGAAATTGTTAGCAAGTTTTTTCCAAAGCTTTCTCTCTTTCTAGGTGTGTGTATATAACACATTATATTTAGAGAGCCAATCAGCCGCATGAAAGTCAGTTGTTTTAAGTAAAAGTTGTCTTGATGATACATTTTGGAACTTATTGGTTCATTTTTTTGTTTAAATTTAAGATTTAGAGTCTAAAGTTTTTCAAAAGATGAGCAAATAATTTTCTCAACAACTATTTAATGGAATTATGCTTTTTGTGGGGATATCATGGTGAGTTAATTCAGAAGAGCAAATAGGTTCATAGGATAAGAAATATATCTTCCTTCTCGCTTACTTTCTTGTATTAATCATCCCCTTGTGCTCTTGTGGTTCAGTGGTTCATTTCGTTAAACAAGGTTGGGATTGGGCCAAAACAAATCATCCCAAACTGTTGTGAAGTCAATCTTCAGCCATGGGTTGCTAATGACAAAAAGTGCTTCCAGTTTGCTCTTAACAGGGAAGATCTTTTCGAAATAGCCATTCTGCCCAAACAAATTTTTTTTGTTTCACTCACTGTTAGCATCCTTCTACTTAGTATAAAATAAATAACAAACTATATTTGACTGGGAGCACATAAACAGTATCTTAACTCTTGTTTATATGCTTGAATTTAGCAAAGGGAAATGAAAAGTCCTGGCTTTGGTGTGAGAAAAGTTGCTTCAGATTCTAAGGAGTGAAAATCCATAATCAGCACTAGTAAATTATTAGTTGTATTGGTGCCATCCTGGAATTCGGCTGTTCCACTTTAACAACACTTGCCATAAGGTCGGGAAAAAAAGAAAGAAAATAAGATCAGATAGATTTAAAGATCCTATTTTTATAGAAATTAGCGTGGCCAGAGTGACAAATATGCAGGCTGCAGCATGCTGTACATCATAAAGCTAGAAAATATTTTAATGCTCGGTCTCAAACCTTGCAGTCCCACCAAGAATTTGTCACACTTCACCTGCTTCAGTTTTTCAGCTTATTTTTTAGCAATTTTTATGCAAGTTATTTCAGTTGCTGACTTGAACAATTTGTTCCATACCCCAACACCCATTTTGTGTAAGAAAATCATAAAAGTTAGGAACCTGAAAATTGGATTTTTCTTTTGAGCAGCTGCTGTCTGCAAATGTGGAAAGATTGTTAAAGGTGAATAGTGTCACTTTCTAACAAACTCTAGGTAGGTTGGATGACTGTATCTCATTACTCATTATCACGCATTACTGTGCTATCACCAAGTATCATTATGCTGGCGTTCATAGATATATGGAAGAAAAAGAAAAGCTCTTTTGGGGTTTAAAGATGTGCTTGTATAACCATGGATATCAATGGTCCTTCACTGTTGCCCTACTCATGTGGACTTGCGTTTATAATTAGACAAAATTTCTTAATTGCAATGTGTTCTATAATGTTCAGCAGAATATATTATTGCACCTTTACAGAGCACTAGAAAAGTGTTGGTGGAGTCAAATTGTGTGCAAAATAATTTGTTTTTTAAAAAAACCCTCAGCTTTTAGTATAACTGACTCCCTAAGTCTTTGTGCTTGTACTTTTGGTGACCTAATGGGGATTGGATAGATTTCTGTTTCATTTATTTTGAAAGTAGTTTAATTATAACTTTCATTTCTGTATTACCCATTTTTATAGAGCACATTTGTTTCCGTGTGCTGACATTCCAAATCAGAGGCATCTGGTCTGTTGCATCTGCTGTGCCTCCACCAGGGTGCCACTATTAATGAGTTTTTATTCCTATGGCTGTTGTAACAGTAGTTTCTAATAGTTTCCACTTAGTTTTCTGTTGGGGATCCAGTTTTACAACCTTAAATACTTGGCTGAATTCGCAAAAGTTTTTAAAACTCTCCACATATTAATAGCTTCTGATTTTGATTTTGGGGGCTTTTGTTCATTTGTTTTAGATTATTCAGCTAATACTTTAAAGCTATTCAATCTTTATTTTTTCCAAAAATCATATTTAGTGGTCTTCTGGTTTATGTTCTTCAAAACATTTCTCTTACAAGCATAATTAACTGTATTTTTATTAACCCACAAAATCAGGTTGTATGATCAGTTTATCCAGTCACAGAATATTTTTCTGAATATGATAATACTTTAAGTGTAACTCAAGTGTTGTTGTTTATTGCTATGCTACAGGATCACAGGAAGACTCAGGAATGGTGTGTTTTAGTAGCTACTTTTATACAAGTTTCCATCAGGGTTTGTATGTGTACATACCCTGTAGGTACCATGAGGAACATGTATGTGCTAAGTCTTGAAGATTGAACAAATTGCTAAAACTAGACCAATAAACATTGTAACAATTTTGTAAGTTTAATTGATAAAATTCTTCTGAATAAAATAGGACATTTCTTGGGTAAAATTCTCAGACACTTTTTATTAAATCAAGGAAAAATATATAGTAATGGTGCTTTTTATAAGGATAATAAAAAATCTGGTTTATAATTATGTATTCTTGTCTCATGAAAGGTCTAAGAATCTTCAGATATGTTTATAGTGTTAGGAGTTCAAAAGTGTCCTTCTTAACCTTTCAAAAATACACTGGTACATCCAGCAGAAAATAATTTCATTCACATTAAATGGCAGAGGAAGGCTGTCCACACAATCCGTACAGGGATGAGATTTTTGCGTCCCTGAGGGAACAGCAGAACTAGAAAGACTCACTTTAAATTTTTAGTTTTCCTGAGTGTCCAGTTCAGGAATTGCAGATGGGTCTTGGCAGTAAATCCTTCTGTGAGCCCTTGAGCACAGATCAGCTCCATTTGTGCACTTTGGTACTGACAAATCCTTTCTGAGCTGTCCTTACCTAGTGCTTCCTTTCTTACTGGGTATCATATTGCAGCAGCCTTTGTGGTACAAATACAGCATTTAATGTCTAGTTGGAGACTCAGGCTGGATCAGACAAATCGGTCTATTTGAGTATTCCAGTACAAAAATTATATTTAGGAAACTTTATGCAACAGAGTCACTGTTGGCATAAAACCTTATAATAACTTAATTTGCTTTTCCTCTTCTAATCATTTTCTAGGTAGGGAAGGAGAGAGAAAGACAAATATTACTTTGGAAGCCACAGAATTATCTGAGCCTGTTGTGTGTGTTTTAATGTTCCTTCTGCACCGTCCACTTTGGCAATATGTGTAATACAGATGTTGTCTGGCTGCAGTGGGACTGCTGTTCCTATTGTAAAATTCATGTCACTCATTAACTTGTCTTCTTAGAAAATGGAGTTTAGAAGGCACATAGATATCTAGAGATAGTAATTGCATCAGTAGATTTTATTTCTCTTTCTAAGGAGAGACTTCTAATGAGAAATTTCTTCATTTAATTATGCAAGCTGCTGCTTTAACTGCATGTCTCTGCAATTCAATCAGTTTACAAGTGAAAAAATACCATCCAAAGTTTTGGGTATGACTTTCAAAAACCAGTTATAACAGATTTTCAAAGAACTTCTGATACAGAAGTTAAAGGCAAGATTTTCACAAGGTATAACTAGATGTGTATCTTGAAAATTACCTTTTTCTTCCTGAAGAGTTTGTAAGTGAACAAAATGAAACTCTGGAGCTGTAAGTTTGCTTTTGGTAGTGCGTGCTGTAGTTACTGGAAGCTATATTCCTATGATCTTTTGTTAATCTTATTGAACAGAAAATGGTATTAGGCCTTTATTTGTAACCTTCAACTTGGTGAAAATTATGCAACTGTAGTCTGAAGTTGGAGGGTCAAATTTAAGATCAGACTCACAGGACTTTTCTATCCAGAATAGTCAGTGAATAACAGCTTGTCAAAAGCAAGGATGATTATTTAGAACAAAAGTTTTTTAAGGAAAGGAGACTTTTAAGACAATAAAATACTCCAGACTCTTAATCACCAGCCAGGTGAGAATGCTAACAGTTTATCTAACCAGTGTCCATAAAGTAGAAATCCTTCTCGGGCCTTTTTTGCCAGCTCTATAGCTGTTAAAGTGTACCTTCTAGCTATCTGATGGCACACTGTTCTGTTCTGATGACTAAAAACTGCAGGCATAAAAAAAGTTATTTATTCATAGTTTTGTAATAAACTCCTAAGACTGGGAAATCTAATGAGCATCTTTCCTGAAACTACACAATAGGGAGGTGAAGTTGCTGAATTTGGTCAATATCTTTTAAATGCATACTTGGATGCTTCTCATCTGAGAAATGATTGTACCGATTCCTTGTTTGCTCTTCCCTAATCCTTCAAAATAAATTAAATATATGCATAAATCTGATATGCCTTACATTCCTTGAATTTTCATTTTCATTATATATAAAGTTATTGTATTTTAGTTTTTGTTGCCTTCTAAATATCACAAAGCCCATTCTTTTCCCCATGAGAAACTCTAAACCCACTTCTTACTTCAGTACTCTAAATGTACTTCTTACTTCAGATTGCCTGACTATCTTGTATATCAGTTTGAGTAACATAAATTATTGTGATTGTTAATTATTTTTCTGCTAGGTAAGGAGTCAGGACATAAAATAGTGGCATTAACAGTCTTATAATGGCTTGTAACCAATAGCTAATAATTAAACAGTCTTGAAATATTTAAAAATAAACATTATTTATTCTTGAGTTAATAGGAAAAGCCTGCCTAATCTGGCAAGAATGTAAACACCTATATATATATTTTTTTTAAGTACACTGTAAAATAAAAGAGAATATAGAAAAATATGCCCTTCTATAGCTCCACAGAGGAGAACAGTATATCCTACATAATTTGACATGTTAAAACTGAAGAATGGTAGTCATTTTGTATCTAGTTTTATAGGTTCTTTTAAAATTATTATTGCAAATTATGCTTGGTATTTTTATATTAATAGCAACAATATTTAGAAGGTCTAGACCAAATTCTTTGTATTATTTGAAACAGCAAACAATCCTTTTGCTTTAAATCAAATTCGCACCAAAAAAATTTGCACATGTGGTCTTCCCAATAGCTCTTTATGCTTGTTTCTTATTTTATTTTTGTATTTGTGTTCAACTAGGCAATACTACAGGATCTGGAGCAAAGACGTCCCCAGCTGGATGAACTAATAACTGCAGCACAAAATCTGAAAAACAAGACGAGCAATCAAGAGGCCCGGACAATAATTACTGACCGCAGTAAGTGGTGATTCTGCTATCATACAGCCATTTCAGCAAACAGAAAATGTTGTCGTGTCTAATAAGCATAGCATTTTGCCATGAGAATGAGAGTTCCATCAGGTGACAGTTCTTGCACAGATTTTCCAAATTTCATACGGAATAAATGTCAGTGAAAGTCAGTGATCCTATAGTTCAAATTTTTCACCTTAACTTCATATTGTTTGTCTTCATAATGGAAGGACATTGTACAAAATATAGCATGTGAGCACTGAAGATAAAGAAATACATTTATTCTTGCACAAGGAAAAAAAAAGAAAGAATTCACAGAGCATAGCCAAAGGCTTGTAAGAAGCTTTCAATTCCATCCCCCGTAGTACAGCTGCAGGCTCTTCTTTCATCTCCCCTCAGCTGACGCACAAGTCTGATGATGCTCTGCATTACCCTGTATTATTTCTTCAGTTCTGTTTTCCCTTTCCAGATTTAGCCAACTGGCTGTGCCTAAGGTAGAAAAATTAGTAGATTAAGTTTTAGAAGAAGTTTATAGAAGACATAACGTTGTCACCCTTGGAAGCATGCATGTCCATATACCATTCACTATAGGCTAAACACACTCTCAAGGTCATGCTATAGAAGCAGCCCTTGTGACGAACTGCTATATGTATTCACTTATTATCCTGAGTCCTCTGGACTAGAAACAGCAAAATGAATTTTTTTGGTCCTCAAGGTCTTCTGTGAAGCTTAGAGAAGACCCAGGCCAAGTGCTTTGCATGTGGACAGAAATTCACTTTAGGTGGATGCAAACTGTTCTGTACATCTTGGCCTGGAAACCAGGGCTTGCTCCCTGAAACTGATGACTGTGAGGGTGTAAATGTAGGCTAAATTTTTCTATCCACATAAATACAAGTTTAACATATCTATATACACATTATATCTTTCTTTATTCCATCAGGTAAATCCATTCCACTCTATGTCCAAAATCACATTGTGTGTTTGGACTACATTGTTGGTAGTCACATATGTAAATGCTATTTAGGCTATCTCCTATGTGAAATAACATTGTTAAACTGAAACATGTTACTCTAGAGAAGGAGAAGCTTTATGTTTTAATTAAGGTTTGAGAAGAAAATTATAGTGCTTATATATTACATAAGAAGCTGCTCCTGTTGGACATGCAAATTAATTTTAGAATCCCTTACTCATTTGAATTCACATGAATTGTGTACATATACTTTAACTTTACAGTGCTTATTCAAAACCAACACATGTAGTACTCCCATCAGTATTTTCTAGTATGTTTTAATTTTTAATTGTGATACAAGTCTTCTGAAGATAAGAATTGTAGACTTACAAAAAATGCAAGCATAATTCCTATATGCCCTCATGTGAATTGTATGCATGACTAAATTTTGTTCTGTTGGAAAACTGTACTTCACTTTAAGTGAATTTGTCTAATAAGACAGATTAAATACTTCTTTCTCATACAGCAAAGGAGAGCAGCTATCAGACTGTAAACCATGAATGAGTATGTGGTAACTCAACTATATTCTAGCATATGTCTGTAGCTAGCAGTGTGGTAAATACATTTTACATGATGATTTCTTAGTTTTTGTCTATAAGAATTCCCAAAATTATCAGTTAGTTTTGAACTTAAAGTACAAAAATCAGTTTTATTGTGATTTAGCAACTCATTTTCTGTGCTAAAACTGTCAATATCCTTGTCTACAAAAGTGCAATTTATGATGCAGTAGATCCAGGTCATGTCCCTTCATGTACTTTCAAGTACACCTTGGAGTATGATCAGGGCCATTTTTGATCCAGTTTTCTAAGGCAATAAACTAGATCCATGAAGATTTTTCATATTTAGTTAGTTTATATCTGGACAATTCTAGGTAATAATAAACACTACTCAAGAGGTATTTATTACTTTCAGATTTTAAGGAGATCATGATGTTTCCAGGGAGCACAAAGGCGATACATAAAGTATTTCTGAATTTGACATGCTCTCATCTAAAGTATTTCTTTTAAAGAACAACAGGTTTTTTTATATTTTTAATTGCTTGAGGGGGTTTTTTGTCCTTGTGTGTCATATGAAGACTATGGCAATTGCTCTGTTTGGTTGGAATTAGGCCTGCTGAATTCCTATATGGACAGGATCCACTTGTTCAACTGCAACTACCTCTGTAGTTCACCTCTCCCAGCTCTTCACAGTGCCGTCCTGCCCTGAAACAGGAACCCTCCTAACTCCCAGCCCAGCTGGGTGGCTCTGCCTCTGTGTTCTCACCTACTGCAGATGTTTTTCCTTGTCCTCCAGCACATACTGAGTCCAGTCTACCACACCCAGTGCATTGTCCCCAGGTCCATTCCTGGGAATCTCGTTCGCAGCCAGAGCTGAACCCTGTCCTGGAGAACCCACTCCAGCTGACAAGGTTTATGCAAGGACTTGCAGCAGGACCTTGATGCAAGGTCTGTGCAACCTGACTACCTCATCCACAGCCTGTTTCCCATTTCCTGAGTTTTTCTCCCTCCTCATGGATACAAACAGATTACCATGGTTCTGTTTTAGCAGTTATCAGGACTCAGCTAATTATGCTTTTCCATGACCTGAGCATTGGCACATTGGTGCTCCTCTGCAGCAGCTGTGTCCCACCCTCACAAGCAGCCTTCTGTAATGTCACACTGCCAGGGGATAAATGCAAATGTCACACTGCCAGGGGACAAATGCACTGGCTCCCATCATGAAGGAAGCCAGGAGCTGGGCTGCAATGCCTGCAATGCCCTGGTCTTCATGTAGGAGCTGATAGACTTGACTATCTAGTGCACTCCCTGGGCTGAAGCACAGCATATCACACTTTGAAAAATGAAAACGTGAGAAAATGAGATAATTTGTATGAATAGGTTGTTGGTTGCTTTTTGCTATTAAAGTGCTAGTAAAAAAACCCCAACACAATAATCTGTCCAATATCACTGAAGAGAAATATTATAAATACTAAATGAGACTCAGGTACTCTGCAAGAGTAGAGTTAGCTGCGTTCTTTGTCACAGGGTGGGTCAGTGTAGTCAGCGTGTCATCAACTGGAATTAAACCCCGAAGGTTCTCACTTCTGTGCTAACACTGCTAAATCCTAATTCACTCTGCTTGCAGAAGTACATGTTATATTTGTTAAGTCTAATTTTGAAATAAATATCTTTAGAAACCTTATTTCCTTTTAAAAGAAGTATTTATAAGAAAGGTAAACATTTTGTGTAAAATTAAAAAAACAACAAAATACATTCGTTAGAAAATGTCTATAATGGATTGCAAAAAAACCCCTATAATCATAAGATTATTTTCAACCGAGTTGACATAGTGTTGCATATATTTAGGCTTTCTTATTATGAAAAAAGAGTAGTTAAAGATAAGTTCATACACTTGAATTATTTCCTATGAACTTTTTTCTCCACCCTTCATTAAATACATGAAACTTCTGGAGCAATACTACATGAAAAGACCTTGTCTCTATAAAGTAAAACTTGTGTTATATTTTAGATAATGTTATATATAAATCTCTGTGCATTCTATGTAAATCATAGTTGTAAACAAACTTACACAGTGGAGAATATATAAGAATAATAATTACATTTAGTCTTGAGGAAGAGATGTGGGAAAAAGCAACATACCTCTCTGCTCTTTTAATGCAGAAGCATTCTGTTCTAACAGAACCATATGCTGTACAATAACATTTTTCTCTCCATAATGCATCACAACTCCAAAATGCTTTGCTTTACTGCTGATGAAAATGTTGCTTCTTTAAAATGAATGAGTTTATAAGCAACTTCGAATTTTAAAAAGTAATTAAACTTTGAAAATTCCTCTTATTTTCCATCAGTCCTTACATATGATTACACAAAGCTGTTAAGAAGTCAATATAGAAATACACTGAGAGGTAATAAAACCAAATTTACAGTCTTACAAGGAGAAATACCAAAACAATTACAAAGACTATGTTAGATCTTGCTAGATCCTGGAAATATAAGAAACTTTAAATAGCAGGCCTTCCTACTGCTGTGTTCACACACGTGCAAGAGCTAACAGTGCTTAAACTTTCTGTGGTTTTATTTTGCTAGTAATTTACACCCCAATTTTGTAATGTGTTTTCGGGCTGTGATCAAGGAGGTATGGAAATGAATATTTATAAAACTGTATGAAGAAGTAACCTCTTACTAACCAAATAATATCCCTTTCAAGATTATAAACCAAAGTAACATGCATATTTCTTCAGCAATATTGTGAAATTTATTGTACTGTCAAAATACCACTTGAGGTTAACTAATTTCTATTACATTAAATATAAAATAGCAATAAATACAAACATTTCAGTGAAGATTATTTTGATAAAGAATTATTCTTTGAGACCAAATGATTCCTTTAGAAATTTTCTTTGACAGTTTTAAAAGCCAAGTCTATAAGTGTATGAATAATTTATAGATTATGTCTTCAGAAGAGGTATTTTGGTTTTGTGGTTTGTTTTATGTTTGTTGGGGTTTGTTTTTTTGTTGTTGGTTGGTTTAGGTGTTTTTGAAGAAAACCTATGTGCTATAATGGGTTGTTAGCAGAGCTCCATTTCAACTAATCTGGAAAGAGTCTGAATGTCTCTGTGCCACTACATAAAAATGCCTTTATTTAATAGTTTGCTGTATTTGACAGTTTTATGGCAAAATCATCAACTTGTCATCACTTTCACAACAAAATATATGGAAACTCCACAGTGAATTACAGCTGTACTGTTGTTCTCGACATCTTAATGAAATAGCCATTTCCACTGTACTGCCATCCACGTGGTTTTCTCTTAGAGCTATTGAATACAAATGATGAGTTTACCACTTGAAAAACTGAATTCATACAATCTGGGATTTGACATCCAGTAAGTAAACCCCCTAGCTGCCAAGACCAAAACAGAGACATGTTAGAGAAAACTGTATTTGTGTACAGTTTGCCAGTTATCTTGTTGATATTTTTAAGCCGAATTATTGACTAAACCCCAGTGGTCTAGTCTCTGAGTTCTACATATTTGAAAAACATTTCAAGAACCTGCATTTCCTATATCATATACACGCAGTTCCTTAATCATCCTGATGTACCACTTTACAGCTGACAACTTGTTTTTCCTGTGAGAATTTTATGCCATAGAAACAGAACAAGAAAGAAACTGTTGTTTTTTAACAAAATGTCAATAACAAGATAAAACTAGAGCTCTGAAAGGGATAGCATGGCACTGAGAACAGCATAGAGTTTGAAACCTGTTCCTTGGTGCATGTTTGCTGCTGTAGGATCTTTAAGAAAGTTAAGGGACATTTTAAGGAGTAGGAAGTTATTTTGGAATAGTGGAGAGAGTTGCCCTTTAAGAATGGGCAATAACATGCCCCAGAAATGTCTGAATGATTGGGTAATTCCAGTTACATATAACTTTCCAGCCTATATATACGAGAGGCCTATGGCTCAGTGGATGAAGGGCAAGATCTCAGCTGCCTACTTCAGGAGTTGTAGTGCTCCCTAAAAGGCTTTCAGACTACAAGGTGACTTTTTTTCACTTCTCGTTATATTCTTTAGCAGAAGTGGCACAGATTTTTTGGTAGCCCCAGAGGTCGTAAGTGTATTATTAGGTGATATCATTGCTGGTTGCTTGCTTGGATCTCACTGTCTCAATCCCGTAAATAATTACAAAACTTTGTGTTGTTGGTAATTCATGTCGAACTGAATGGCTAGTTGTAGGCCAGATATTTCTAAATAGATAAGAATGCAGATAAGAGCAGAGCAGAGAAGTTTTATGCTGCTTGAAATCAGTCTGTGTTGGAACACAGGAACCATGGATTGCAGTGTTGTATAGAGGCACTTAGTTGTGTCCAAATTATGTCTTAGTAACATTTTGTCATTGATCCTCCAAAAGCAGAATGGTTGACCAAATCTCTTTTCAGAAAATTATGACCCCAAAGTGAGTTCTCAGCTGTGAACTCATGAACAATAAAATTCAGTGAGGAGTGTAAGGCTGTGCCACAGGAAGATACCTTTCAGAAGAAGTGATATTAAATAATTTTCTGAAAAACCTTTAGATAATTTCAGCTAGGCCCAGAACAGTGAAAATAAAAAAAGAAACAAAAGTCACAAACAAACCACCCAGAATAAGGACAGCATGATTTAGTAGGGAGATGTTTCGCTTTAGCAGGTCACACTTCGTTGTATGGTATAGCCATGGGTACCTAAAGTTAACTGCTTGAAAGATTTGGGATATACCCTCATCTGACAGAAAAACATATTTCCCTCTTCAGCCTCAGGAATGATTTGGTACAGCATGGTGGGGGAGCTGCTGTTGGAGTCTGCCTTGTATCTTTTTTGAACTTGTTGGTCACCATTTAGGGATGAAGTTAATAGAGGTGGTTAGAATACAGAAAAAAAGTTCTTGTAATTTATAGTGTCAAGACAATTTAAGTCTGTTTAATATTCTGCAATTCACTCTGCTGTTCTTAAAATGTTTGGATACCAAGGTGATAGAATTCATTTTAGTAAAAGAGTCAAAACATAAAAATCTTCAGCCCTCTGCCCCGCAACCAATTAGGTGAAAGCAAGTGTGGCCCAGCACCATGAGCAGACATGAAATGACAGAAAGTCTTGTCAGCAGGCAATTCTTTTCCCCAGGTACTGCAGTTTGCTCCCCTACTATGGTAAGTGCTTTCATTGTCAGGGCCATCTTTTCCTTCTCGTATACTTGAGAGGAGTCGTATTTTAACAGACTGCTTTTATATAACCACCTGCCTTTGTTCCTGGAGTCTTTGTCGAAAAGCTCCATTCATATATCCATTTAAAGGATTTTTTAGTCTAAGAAGACCAATGCCTCAGTGGCTTCAGAAAGAAGCAAATTAACTTGTAAAATTGTTATAAGCAAAATGTAAAGGGAAGGTTGAGAAACTGGCACACAGGATAAGATGGCAGATCCTACTCATGTAGGTATCCGAAATTGTTAGGACCATGTCCTTCTGAAGAATGTTGAATGATTCAATAATATGCAAATCTGAAGTAAATTGAGGTTACTTCTCAGGATACAAAGCCTTTCATATTTTAACTAGAGAAGTTAAAATATTTTTTTGAAACATTTAATTGACCAAAACTGCCAAGAATATGTAGTTCTTCAGGAAAGCAATCACTGAGTGATTTCAGAGTTTTCAACATATTTTACAGTATTTAATGTGAGACTTCCTATTTACAGTGTTACAGCAAAAAATCTGGTTTTAATTACATTGCATTTAAAAATTTAATTCAGTCTCGTTTTTCAAAATGTTAATTAACATTTATATTAAATACTTTAAAATCTGAAAATATTAAATGCTAAAAAGCATTTCTGACTTACATCTTGTCAAAAGAGGTAGAAGAATGTTTCATTGACTTGTGTAGTGGCCAGATAATCCGAAAGGAATGTTTTTTCTCTTTGATTCTGGAAAGACTCAGTCACTTTGCAGTGTTAAAAGGAGTAATGTGAATAATTGCCATGAGCAGTGAAGATGCTGTGCTGTGATAGCTCCCCACACACCGTGACTTTTGCAGTGAATTCACAGATGGAAAGTGATGGAAATTCTTCATCCTTGGAAACTAAGTCAAGGAACAAGTATTCATGCTTTCATGTAGCTGAAACAGGACCTGCCACCCAAATGCAAATAGACATTTGGGCTAGAAATTAATTTAGTTGTGTCTGTAATTTAAATCAGTGAAAAAAACAGGCAAGGTAAGAATAACAAAATATTCCAGGATATAGCGAGAATCCCTCCTATGCATGGTGAAAAGTAGAGAGCTTTTTGGTAAAGTGGGCTACCACAACAAAGAAAGTAGGGCTTGTTAATTCTTTTCTTGCAATATAGGATTATATCCAAGCAACACTTCCCATTCTTAATTTTTCTTCATAGAGGAAGCTCTGTGCCAAACACTAAGCGTTGACTTAGTCCTATGCCTCAGGTCAGTTGTATGATAGTATATGGATTGTTTTTTTTCTTTTTGCCTCTGGATATCAGTGAAAATACAGTAAGAGCAAACTTCTTGCTTCACTGGAAGTTAGAACGACCTCAATTTAAATTCCAGATCTGCTGCAGATGTTCTTTGTAATTCCAGAAAAGTCTTTTAATTTTATATGTTCAGGTCTTTATCTAGTTAAGGTGAGATAATATGTCTTATCCCAGTCTTTCTCTGCTGTATCTGTTCAGAAGACTAGATTTCTCCATGTGTTTTGTTTAAATCTGACAAACCTAAGTGTTTGCTCTTTCGGTCCCTGTTTCAAGGCAGTACTGTGTTAGAAACAGTAGCTTGCACAGAACATTTAAATTTAAGTAGAAACACACATGTAAACAGTAAAAATAACCATTTTATTTTTATCTTATTCATGATGATACAGATGAGCTATGCTCATGTTACATTTAGTCAAAATAAAAACAAATGGAAATAAAAAGGAATTGTTCAGAAATAAAGTTTTGAGAACTACTTGTCCACTGACAGATTTGTGGGCAACATTTAATGTCCACAGTTATTTAAAAAACTCTGTCAGAACAGTATATATTCATTTATACCAGACCATAATTTTCTGTAGTAATTAGAGGGCAAACAGGAAACAAAGGTCCTGCTCAGCAGAGATTACAAGCTAAATTTGGATGCCACATAATCAGCCATATCAGGAAAATGCAGGTTTTGGTGTACTTTATGTCCCATCTCTTTTCCTAAAGTGAATGCATTACACAAAGAACATGTTGGAACCATCAGTTGTTCTCAGACAATCAAGTAAAACATCCTGGAGTGTGTTTGGCCTAAGGATTTTACTTTGGCTAGCCTCAATATAAATTTATCCTGATTTTAGTTTTGCTGGAGTCAGGAATAAACCAATAACAAAACCAGTGTTTTACACAGCCCTAAAGCTCCTTTGCAAGTCCAACCTGAGTAAATACCAGCTTAGCCTGTGTAAGAGAGAGGTCCTAAGACTTTGGTGAGGGTTGCACCAGATGGTGGTTTGATTTTCTTATGTATCCCAAAATCATCACTATGGCGATTTATGAAATGCTGTAGATAATTCAAAGAATTTAATTTTATTACTGGATTCAGGACCAAATTATGACTTTGAAGCTTTTCAGTCTGTGTTTGGTGGATAAGAGTGCTTCAGCCTTTATCACACCAAAAAGGGACGGAAGGAGAAAGAGCAAAAAAAGTTCTGGAGTCTAGCTGCTTCTATTTCATCTTTCTTATCAGGAAGTCTATTGCATGACAGGTGAGAGAATGACTCGTCAGAGGACAATCCCTCGCCAAGTAACAGCAAAGGAGGGTGGTTGTTGAGTATTCTGATATGTGGTGAGAATGTGGTGGCATTTGGGCTTGGTAAAACTTAGAGCTTAAAAGAGAATATTTAGGGAAAAAAAATCTATTTTTTTATATTTTAATTGGATGGGAACTTGTGTACCGTCGAGCAAACGCCTATGCTATGGAAATTTTTGCTGGAAGTGTCAGACTGTGTTTATGTCTGCTTTATCATCTTAAGTTTAGAGATGAGTGCCGTATTTCAGAGGAAGGGAGGTAATAATTTTGCAGAATATTCATTACATTCTCTCTGAATTTCCATAATTTTGACACTTGGCTTTCTTCACTGCAGCATTATATTAGGATGGCAAAGGTAATGGTTTCATCTGTTGGTTGGATACTTTTCTCTGCTCCATTTTACATGTTTTCCTGAAAGCATAGCAAAATACAGACTAGAACAGAATAGACCATTTGGAAAGGACCTACAGCAACCATCTAGTCCTTCGGCCTGACCACTTCAGGGCTCATCAAATGTTAAAGCACTTTGTTAAGGGTATTCTCCAAATTTCTCTTTGGGAATTGCATTTCAAGAATTCCAATGGGGCATCAACCACCTCTTCAGGAAGCCTGTTCCACTGTCTGACCAGCCCTCGGCAAAGAAATGCTTCCCAATGACCAATCCAAACCTATGCAATGTTTTAATTTCAAAATTTGCTTTAAGCCATGTCAGAATAGTGACTTTGTAGTGTGTTTGTCCCCAGTGGATTCAGTTCAGTCCACAGAGTGTCTCCCCAATGTTTTGATCTGTGTTGGAGCATCATAGAGAGCATGAATAAAGAAGCACTGAATCTGATTAAAAGAAAACAAAACACCCCAGAACAAATGCAGCGCCTCAAACAAAAGAACCCAAACATTTAAAAGGCAAGTTATGATGTCGTTCTTATTCTCAGGATCAATGTAATTGACGCATTACTTTTTTTTTTTTTTCTTTTATTAGCTAAAATATTGCACTAAGATGACAGATATGATACATTGTTGATTGGGGGCTTTTTACTGTTATTTATGTATCTCTTTAGTTATTAAGGCACAAATACATGTGATGTCATGCCAGACTCCACAACTTGGGACCAAGTTCATGTGACTTTGAGAACTAGTCCTTTAAATTCAGAATAGGAAAAAAAAGTTACCTGTTTTTTTCTGGCACGCTTCTATGCATGCAGAGCTGTGCTCCTTTTAAGTTCAAGTACCAGCATTTTTATGATAGAACCTTAATTTTCTAATCAGCAATTAATTTAAAAAAAAGGAGCATTATAATTGCTCAAATGAGAATGCTCAAAATGTGTGTTATGGAATTTTCAGAAGAAATATCTTTCTCCTGCTGTGTATGTTACTTCCTCAGTTGACTCTGTTGGATATTTACTTTGAAGTGTGTAAGGCCATTTAAAGTGTGAAATTTAACTATTCTGCTTTGTGTTTCAACAAAGTTGAAATTAAGAATTCCAAGCATTGGTAAGCTAGGATTGTCTTTCTCTGCATTAAAAAAGTATGGATTGACGGCATCTTGTGGAGTACATAGAAAACTGGTGCAAGTGGGAGAGGGAAGACAGAATGGGGTGTAAGAACTGTGGAAATGTCAAATTGAAGAAGCAGGAGCCCTAAGGAATTAACTCACCTTTGGAAATAGTTCAACATTGGTGCCATTTATCTAAAAGACTGAAATTTTAAATCTAAAAACAAAACAAAACAAAAAAAGTAGATTTTTTTCCTCTTGGGAACATTATTGTAAGAGAATTATTTTACCCAAATCACCGGTACAATTCATAGTCTATTGCATAAACTTGACTTTCTTTTGGGTCTATAGGCTTCTGTTTGTACTGGAATTTATAGTCACCTGTCCCTGAAAATATATCACGGGTGAAGCTGTACATCTGGTATTTCACTGCACTATTAAGTGCTGCTTCCAGCATCCCCAGAACAAGAGACATGGACCGGCTAAAGCAGGTGCAGAGGAGGCCGTGGGGGCTGGAGCACCTCTTAAAGGAAAACAGACTGAGAGAGTTGGGATTGGTCATCCTGGAGAAGAGAAGGCTCCAGGGACACCTCACTGCCACCTTTCAGTTCTGGAGATGGACTTTTTGTGAGGGCAGTAGTGACAGAACATTGAGGATGGCTTTCAACGGAGAGAATGCAAGTTTAGATTGGATGTAAGGAAGAAATTCTTTACTGTGACGGTGGTGAGGCACTGGAACAGGTTGCCCAGGGAAATTACAGATGCCCCGTTCCTGGAAGGGTTTAAGGCCAGACTGGCTGGGGCTTTGGGTAACCTGGAAGGTTCCCTGCCCATAGCAGGAGGGTTGGAACTAGGGGATCTTTAAAGGTCTCTTCCAACTCAAATCATTCTATGTCTGTGATTATGAAACTGGTAATTTTAAAATAAAATAAATGTAGACATTTTTCAGTTTCTCTTGTGAAATAAGAAAAATTTTAACTCGGTTCAGATGTAGCATTAGCTCAGTACAAAATACCTGAAATTTATGCTTAAAGTTGAATATAAAAATATTTTAAAATAAGTACTATTATTTCTTTCCTTTGAAATCTGTTCTTGCTCATTTGGAAGCTTTCTTTGCTTTCAAAGGAAATATAAAAGTCGAAGCTCGGGTGTTTTTGATTTGGACCACTTTTTTTCTTTTATTTTTCCTGATGCATGCATGGCTTTTTTTGGACACTGAGCTAAGCTCAGTGTCGTTACCAGCACCCCATTTTCTGTTACTGTTTTGTAGTAGTGAAGCTCTGGAGTTGTCTCCCAGCTGCCCTTGGTGAGAGTTGTGTGCTATGATTTGGTGGTGTCAGAAAAGGCACAGGAAAAGGTTCACGATAGTCTGTGCTTATTTGGAGGTATTTTTAGGTGGGGTTTTTTTTTGGTTTTGATTTTGGTTGTTTCTTTTTTTGTGGATGAAAATAGAAATGTAAACAGTCTGCAAAACTTTGCTTCAGTAACTTGGAGCCCAAGAGCTGAATTATTCAGTCAATTTTAATTTTCTAGTTATTTTGTTTCTCCTAACATCTCACAAAGTCTTGCTCCTACAGTTAGAACTGGATCTATTGAATCAAAGCCAAAGCAAATCAGTGTACAGAATAACAAATGCTGGTAAATTTAAAAAGCAAGTCTCAGCCCAAACTCAGTAGGAGGTAGTGGGCTGATGACATTAAGAATATGCAGTGTAAATATGAATGTATGATAGCAACACAAAGTTATGTGGTACTAAGAATTCACAATTTCACTGCCTATACGCCTCATTAGGTAGGTAATGAATTTCACACATTTCAGGACTTAAACTACCCAACCTACCATTATGTTTTTGCATCAGTAAGTCTATGAAAGCATTAGTATATGAAAGCTGAAGAACTTTGATAATGCTAATAGCATTCTTGATTATGTTCAGAGGAAGTAGAATACAGTATTGCTAATTTAATATCCCATCTTTAAATACAGGCACAGACAAGACATTTCTTCTGAAATAAAGATTTTCTTAAATGTTTTGTAGGCAGGTTGATTATTACAAAAGCTACCAGCCATGAACAGAAATTAGATACATAACTATAAATTAATTTCCTTTTAATAGCTGGAGTAACCAAATCTTAGAAAAATCCCAAACAAACACACATTTGGTCAAAGATAAATACTAAAATACCTAGTTGCTTCTAATTAATCCTTACAATGCAAAAAAATACAGAAATTAATCCTTTTTTTTCCCTATTAAGTTCCTTGAAAACTTTTCTATGAATTTTAAACAGAAACAATTGGATTACCTACATATTCACTCATCTAGTTAATCAGATTAGTCTTAATCTTGTGGCTTCAGTTTGGGTACTTTCCATCAGTCTAAATATCGTTTCTAAATCTAATGTAAGTCTTCATAATTAGATTATGAATATTTAAGAAAGTAGCTAAATTCAGTATTGCAGTACATATTTTCTTCATGCAACAAAGGAAATAGAATAAACCAAACATTTTGAAAGATGATTAAATCATTCCAGCAAGGAAACCCTCTGTTTTTTTCAGTTCATACAATGTTACATTGAAGTAATATTTTTATAACCTCCAAATATGAGAGTTTCTGTAGAACAATATAATTTAATTAACTTCTAGGGCCATGTCCATATGCATCCTGCTTCTGGGGCCATTGAAGAATCACAGCTGACTCTGCATTCTGCCAGAGTAGTGGGATTTTGGTTTTGTCAATCCATTTCTCCATGAATGTCCTGTTCTTAAAGCTCTGGTGACAATAAAGAGGCATGAAAAGATCGTTCTCCAGTCTCTCCATCTCCCTTGTGTATATGCAGATACATATGTTGGTTTCTGCAGGTTTCTAACAAAACTACACTTTGATTTGTTACCTATTTCATACTAAATCCTAAAGATTCCTACATCTCTTTAGGGTAAGTGTTTATTTCTCACATCAGAATTTTACAGATTGTGTGACATTTTAAAATACAAAGCAAATGGTCTTCCACATTGTGCATACCATGATCTGTTCCTTCTCTCATTTAGTGAAAAAAAAATTATCATGAAAACTTCATTTGAGAGGTGATAAATGTTATATACATAAATAGTTCTATAAGAAGTTGAGAAACTGGTGAATTCTTTCTGAAGGACCTGTTTTCCAAATAATAAACTCTTGCATGCCCTTCTCAGTGCTCAGTCGTGGAAGTTACTTTTATCTTGGTATAAGTAACTAGTTTCTTTAGATGTGCTACCAGCTTAGTCAGGTCTCTAACTCCCACTCTCTCTAGCAAGGTATAAAGCATGCTTAGCAGTGTTGAAGAATTATTCACTTGGTGCTTAGCAGAAACCACTTGACAGTTTTCAGTTCAGTCTGTTTGATCTGACACTTCCAAAGGAACAGAGTGACCTTCATTAGTTTGAACATATGGAAGTGATTTTTAGATAAAAGAAAATAAGCTCTACCCTGGTGAAACAAAACAAAATTAAAGCAGACTTGCAATAGTTGGAAATAATTGCCCCCCAGAAGTATCAAACTACAAAATGAGATTATGACTGTGTGTGTTTAAAAAAAACCCCAGACACATCTATATCTGTTGAAATCTCTTAGTGCCTCTCCTTCTTATTCTCTGAGAGGGCTGGGAAGGTAACATTCTTCCCCTTGGGATTTTCATGCCTTGGTGTGTCTTCATGTGCATTTTTGTCCCTCTTCATGAACCCCAAAAGACAACTAAAGGCTCAAAGTGCTTCTTCTTCCTGATTTCCCTTTTAATACCTTTTACTTGTTCATACAAACTAATATTACACAATCAGTATAGATGATTGCAGTTGCTTCCTTCTTCCCAGGTATTATTCATTCCCTTGTTTATATGGAGATTAGTTTGTGTATATACTTTCTGATTTGTCGAATTTTCTGTAAGAAATATGCTTTAAAAAAAATCTGTCATCATATGTTGTGATACTTTATGATAAAGAATAATATTTTTATAAATTCCTTAATATATTAATGGTGCATAAAAGCTACATCTGACATCTTACTGGCACTAAATGGCAGACTCCACATTAGGGTAGATGTTCTTTGTTGCCACCCCACTATTAATTTGGGGTTTATTGGCTGAATCCTCTCATCACTTTATTGACCATTGACGCATAAAATGTCTTAGATGACATTAGTGTTTTTCCACATATACATTAAAGTTTGCCCTAACTTTCTAAGGTCATTCTTTAACAAGTATGACTTTTATAAGCCATTGGAAAAGGTTAAGAGAAATGCTTCTGTACAAGGAAAGATGAAGGGCAGCTGAAGCATCAATCACTCCCCGAGCAGGCTGGCTCCAGCTGTTCTCTGCTGGGTACCCTGTCCTGTCCAGATCCATAATGATGCAGGCAGCAACTTAGGGGATAACTGCTCCTGCAACTCCTCAAGTACCTCAGCAATTAAAAAAGAAATGTTATGAATTTATCCTCACTTGACTCTGCATCTACTATCCATTCTCCCCAGGCCAGTCTCTCACAGATTCACAGATTGTTTGTAAGAACAGAGACAGCATCCTTTTGTCAAGGGATGTTGTATGAAAGGCTTTATCAAAGGGATTCCTCTTTGAAAAATAAGACTCAAGTCAGACACCTCCTGTTCTGGAAGGCAGCAGAAGAGAAAGTAGAGCACTTGCAGAAAGAGATAATTGACAAATGGAGAACTTTAAATAAAATCTTTCCTAGCTCAAAAAACCCCAAAAAACAAAAACAAAAACAAAAAAAACCCAAACAGAACAAAACAAACAAACAAAAAAGAACCCAAACCAAACAAAAAACAAACAAACTAAAAAAACAACCAAAAAAAAGGAGTTAGTTTAGCATATTTCCTTAGAACAATATAATAATACAAAATAAGGTAACCAGAACAATACAATAATACAAAATAAGGTAACCACAAGATAAGACAAATTTTAAGTGGTATTTTAGCTGTGGTTCCACTTATGTTGTTTACAGAAAACTGAGCCAAAATTGGAAAATTGGAAAACTTCAGAAAGTCTTGCATGGTAGTGCATGGTTGCTCTTCTTTCATAATGGACTTGTAACCCTATAAAAACATATTTTTTTCCTCACAATTTTTTTATCCCTATTATGTGTGAAATTATACTGATTAGTGAAAGAAAAGAAAAACTGTAAGAAAGGTGCAGTAACCTAGAATTTTTCTGTTTAAATCCATATTTTCTGGTTTCTCCATCATACCTCTCAGAAAACCTGCTCACTTAAACCTTTGAGGACAGGAAAAAACCAGGAGTTTTGTACAGCTGCAAAAGTTTAACTAAATTAAATTTAATATGGATAAATGTATAGGTTAGTAAAAAACAAATGAAGTAAGATGAAATACAAAACAATTAACTATCCAGAACATTCAAAAGAAAGTATAATATTGGGCTGCAATTCAAACAAAAATTAATCCAACCTGAAAATCAATGCACCAGCTCCTTTGGTAATGTGGATTAATACTACTTATAATCCTACTATTCTCCAGTTATATTCTGCAGCAGATCTGATTGTATGAGTCCCTTTAGTCTTCAAATCTATGAAACTAAAGTGGAAAAAAAAAGCTTTTATAGGAAAATGTTCGTGTATTGACAATAATGTTTTTGAGAAGCAGTCTCCTACAGTGCAGAATTAGTGTAGTTTGTGTAATTTGTTGGATAAGGATAGTAGAGGGTTTCCACCTCTGTTGCTGTTCACTTCTGTCGCTTGTTCACTTTTTTGGTGTGTACTTGACTCAATGGACTTATGAATGAATGGAATGAATACTTTTTTCATCTTTGCGTAGGCTAAAGATGTAATATGTATGTTCTAGTAGCATGAGGATTATTTCTCCTGTGACTGACAGCTTCTTCTCAGACTTCTTTTCTGGTGTTTCCATTGTGGTTATATTGTAAACAGCAGAGAGTAAATTCCCTCAGTGAAGTTTTATTTGTCTATAAGATGAATTGATAAAATGGCATGAACATTTACCAGAGAAAAAGAGATTAATTTGGTTTCCCTATTATGCCTAGACTATGAAAAAAACTGGAAAAAATTTTGTTAATAAGCAAAACTGCATCTTAATGTCTATTTCCATTAGTACCCATTCAGAAAAAGCCTTTTATATGTTCCAGTTCCCTTGCACAAACATTCTATGATGTTCTGAATGCTTTTAAAATTGTCTTCTACTGTTCAACATGATTTAATAACAATACTCTGACCCTTCTCATCTGCAGTCAGGAAACCATGAGCTGCAGGTGAAGAGGTTCATGGGTTCCTGGGGTCAGTTCTAAAACAATATACACTCAAATTACATTTTCTGAACATTTTTGTTTGGCATAAATCTATAAGTGGCATTCACCTTTCCTTCTGTGTGAAACATCCTACTAAAGAGTGAACAGGACACGTGAAAGACACTGATTTATGCTATGGTTTTCATTTTGGAAGTGAACCTCATAGTTTAAGCTTTAGAGCCTTGGGATTTTTGTTACACAAAAATCAGTCAAATGGCAGTATCATTTAGAAATTGCTAATGTGTAGTCATTAAAGGATTTTTATGTTACATTAAATTCAATTTTATTGTCTTCATTATAAAGGCCTCTCTAATAAATTATTTTTACATATTTTATCTTAAATAGTGCTTCACTCATTGTTACATTCTACCTTAGAAAAGCCAGATTAATTATGTAGATATCATGGTGTGTTTAGCCACAAGTGAAGTACTTTGTTATTTGGGTTTGGTCACTCAATGGTGCAAGAAAAATACATTTATTTTTGGGGGGATTTTTTTGTTTCATTTAGATTACCTGATAACTTCCTGAACCCTTCAATTGAAGTCTGTAATAAAGCAAAAGTGTATATATATATATTATTTTTGGGGGGAACTAAGCCAAGTATTTTCATGAAGAAATGGGAAATGTTTTTCATGGTTTTGCAGTTTGTGCATTCATAGCCACTTGTGTAAACGGGCTCCTGAGATATCCTGAATGCAGTTTTCATTATGCAGCCTCATTGTCCTCTTGGGTGGCAGAATTGGTCATCATGGAATCCCAGGACTGTGGTATCTGATGAAAAACTCAGTCATGCTATGAAAAGCACAATCCCTAGAGGAGGACTGCTAAATGTGTTACTTACATGCAAATCTCATGAGACATTTTGGAACTGATACATCTATAAATATTTTGATTTTTCGTGATGAGAAATATCAGCATTTCTTATTAAAAGCAGCTATTATGAAATAATAATATAACTGTAGATCCAGCTTTCTTTTTAAGCAGTTCCTCAATAGGGTTTTCATTCATTTCTTAATCTCCCCCTGCCAAAAAAAAAAAACCCAAGAAACAAACAAAAAAAACCCCAAAAGTACCCACACCAACAAGGAAACTTTTAATAAAACAAAACAAAAATAGGTCAGATTTTTGTAGTTTGTTTTTTTCTTTTTCACGGACAGGAGACATAAACAAGCTATTGTACTTCTGTCTGCGATGTACCAAAATCTCCAGTTTGCCAGGAATCAAAAGATACGAATGTCTCAAAGGAGGAAGGAGCTCAAGTAGTGATTTGCAAGAAAGAGGTGGCAGCTGTTGCCAGGGACTGTGGGGAAGGTGTTTGGGCAGGCTTTGTCCCTGAGCCCCCAGCACAGCCCTTGAGCCGCACGCCGTAGCCACAGCGGGGAGATTTTGCCCAGGCAGCTCGATTCTGTCATTCACCCTTCTGCAGTCCACAACCTCTGCGTTGTTTCAAGTGTACTCTAAAGCTTACATCAGAAATCCTCTCCCAGAGAGGGCACAGGGATGAGTTGTTTTGTGACATGGGTATACAACTTCCTGAAACGAGGGGTTAGATTTGCTTCAGATTAAATTTAAGTATTTGGGCCTTAGGCTATCCTTGCTGCACTCTGATTGTGCTTTATGTTTTCCCGTTCTGTTTCATCAGTTCCTCTTGCTTTTCCTTTGACTTAAACATGCTGATATGTGTATTTAGGTTTTTCTCCTTAGGCTTCAGCAGGGGATGCTGAAAGGTTTTCTCCTCTCTCTCTAAACCTCAGCTGAGTCCATGGAAAGATCTTTATCCTTTCCTCTGGAAGAAGGAAAAGCACTGATAGGTAGAAGTCTCTTTTCCCTGCTGAAGTGTTTCCCATCCAGATCTTTAGCCTGCGCCTTTCTGGAATCAGCCTTGCAGTGAGAGATGCACTCTTGGAATTACCAGTCGATGAATATTTCAATCGCTTCCTGATTACTCCAGGAATCTCAGTTCCCTTCCCTAGAAAGCCTGTGAATTTGCAATGTAGTGAAGTCTTCAAGAAAATATTGAGAATGTACTTTTGTGCTGACTAATCTCAGGGAATTAAATATATATCTATGTAAGAAATGCTTATTCCTTCATGCACTGCACAGATTTTATTGTTTGTGGCATTTGGGTTTTATTTATGTTGTGTCAAACTTCAGCTGCTTGGACAGCTCTGTCTACTGGTGTTTTCATGCTACTATAGATGAGCCTGGTAATGGATGCTAGCCAATGCTTATTATCACTGATTTTAGTGATTCTTAAGTTTCCACAAATCACATCTCTTTCAAATAGTGGATAAAGCTAATTGTTATTTTATATTTAACATGAGCATATGAGAAAGTTGTTTAGCCTTTGCAGTTTGCCAATGTTTGCCTTAATGAAACAAGGAAGTATGGCCATTAATTATATCTTGCAATAAATCTTTAACTAATATTACTGTATTCCCTAAAGGACTTGTTCTTCAGAAAATCCTAAACCTACTGTTGGTTTATTAAGAATGAAGGATTATTGCAGACACTTAGACACTTTTTCTCAAATATGATCCTGTTTCATGAGAGTTTTTGAGGCATGAACTTGTCATTTCTTGCTGCACATGCATCAAAACACATGCTGTGTATCATGATGCCATACTGTGTGACCCAGAACAGTTTATCTGCTCTTTTTTGTTGACCTAAACTTCAATGCAATTGCAGTTTAAAAGTACAGGGGTTTTCTGATATGGTCAGTTCTAGGAAGATTTTAATATAATTTTTTTTCTCCCTTTAAAAAATAGAATTTAAAAAAAAAAAAAAAAAAGCTTTTAAGTAATTCAGCTTTTTCTTTTCCTTTGTGTTTCCCCAGTTGAAAAGATACAGAGCCAGTGGGATGAAGTGCATGGATACCTCCAAAGCCGGAGACAGCAACTTCAAGAGATGTTGAAGGATTCAACACAGTGGCTGGACGCTAAACGAGAAGCTGAGCAGGTTCTTGAAAAAGCAAAAGCTAAGCTTGAGTCGTGGAAAGAAATTTCCTACACCGTGGAAGCTTTGAAAAAGCAGAACACAGAGCTTAAGGTCACTACTGAATATTAAAATATTTCTATTTGAGTTAATGAGATTGTTAAAGAAAATGTGCTCTAACTGTTGTCCTCTAACTATGGAGAGTGCACACTGAGAAAAAGTGATTTCTCCACAAAAAATTAGAAAGAAATTAACTTGCAAAGTCTTAAATATGTGTCACATATTCCTTGAATATGAAATTGGTCTTAACTTACCAGTCATAACAAATAGCTGGCTGATCTTGCAGGAGGAATACCTGCCTTTTTAGCATAAGCATTTCACATCTGTTGTGTTCAACAGCAGCCTCAGCTGCACTGCTACTGCAGGCCGGGAAATCCTGAAGTATTGGTATGGCTGCACTGCTAATGAAACTGGATAAGTTGTCTGGAAGTAGCTGAGAAACAGGGAAAAAACCTGAACTGTAGCAAAATGGATATATTTTGAAAATCAAGAATTTTAGGTCTGCCAGAAGATAATTTCACCAGATTCAACCTTGGCAGGGTTACTACCTGAAAAAAAAAAAAAACCAACCAAAAAACCAAACCTGAAATGTCTGCTCTTGTGATTTTAGCACACATGTTGCCACATTATGGTGCTAAATTGTGCTAACTTACATAGCTCAGCTGTACCTCAGGTAGAACATATTCTCTGTTGCATCAGCTTTTAAGTTTGATATTTAAACAGTCATACTTTGGTGACATTCTTCATGAATAAATTTTGAGAACAGCTGTTTAAGGTTAATATCTCATTTTCTAGTTGGGGAAAACCAAGATTGAAACCAACCAGTCAGTCAGCCTTTTAAAATGACTCCTGCCTCTATAAGAAAAGAGTTGCCACAAGTATTTTGTGATATATTCTCCTCTCCTGCCCACCAGGTTTTTGTGGTTTTTTTTTAACTCCTACCACTCAGTTTTTGGCTAAAGTTTGTGGACTTAGAACAGTTTTACTTACACAGCTGAATGATAATGAACTGCTGTGAAGAGTTAGTGGGGTAAGGTCCCCATCAATGGGTTTTACTGCCAGAGAAAGTGTATCTAGAACTTCATGATTGGTGTAGTTATCTCCATCATTAGTTAGTTATTGCATTTAGAAGTAGATACAAAGTCTGTTGGGATTTTTGCTTGCCTGCCTTTTTTTTTTTTTTTTTTTTTTT
>VZTX01022999.1:278851-343399 GCA_013400915.1 Pardalotus punctatus | reverse complement strand
TTTTTTTTTTTTTTTTTTTCTGCTTGCCTGTAAGAAGCATAAAATGTTCATCAGCCCTTTGTTTTAGGGCTGAGCTGAGGTTAAGTTTTCTCATTTAAGATTGTACCAAAAGGGTCATTGCTTGGGAAGGGTAGATTATGGTAAACAAGGGCAATCACTCACTAATGTATTGGAAAGAGTTATAGATCATGTATAGTACTGTCATTCAGCATAGAGGACTCCCATTTGTCACTGTCTTCCTGCAGAGATACAGTCCTGGCTTCTGCCCAGTGTTTGTTTAAAAAAAAAAGAAAAGATTCAACAAAGTCAATGTCTCAGCTCTGCAAAAACTCAATTAACAAAAAAACAGTTCTGTGCAAACACTGTCTTATGTCATAGTGTTGGAATCTCTTATGTCTGGAACACAAATCACTTAACTAGGAAAATAATTGAAAATATTGCTTTAGATTGATTTTTTTGTCCACTTTTTTTGCAAGAATATATGGAGTTGAGATTGGGTCCATCTAAGTGTGTATGCTTTTTGAAAAAATTATGGGGTTTTTTGATCAGCATTATCCATGGAGAGAAATAAGAACATGCCATTCTTCTCCTCCATTCCCAAAGTTTAGAGAAAGAGCACTTGTGTGCTTATTCACAGAATGCATTTCTACCTATAAACAGAGCTTGGGAATAGAGACCTACAGATTCTTTTGCCTCTTTCTTTAAAAGCACTTGGGCTATCTGTATCCTCAGCCGTTCCCACCACTCTGGATCCAGTGAGATGTGTTGAGTCAAGTAACAGAGGTTAACCTATAATTACAATTTCAGTATCACAGCTAGTCCATCTAAATTTGTGCCCTCATGATGATATGAACATCAACAAGCTCTACTCTTCCAGGGTTGTTTACTTTCATTTATTTGGTTTGGTCCAGCCTTTCTTCCTCAAGTCTAGAAGAAATTCACCTCTGTCTTAGAGAATGGGGGATGGGAGGGATGGGGGATTTTTTTTTCCTTTCTTTTCCTTCTCCTTTTTGTGTTTCTTTTGTGCCAGTCTTCCTAGAGAAATTATCTTTGTCTGCCAGCAATTCCTGTTGTGTCAAGTCCCTCATCAAAGTTTTTCAGATGTGACAGCATCAGCTGTTATGTTCATGCTTGAGATAAGGGGTCATGAAGTCTAAGGAAAATGGAAATTTTTTTTTTAGTTAGCAGCTTTATGTTTCTTCTGTATAGTATTATCGAAACTGAAGGACCTAGAAATACATCAAGTTCTCAAAATAAATGCTTTCCAGGCTTCTGTGGAAAACACATATATTTTGTTGCTGTCCCCTGAAGATGTAGAGTAAGTAGGCTGTCTTTTGGCTTGCTGTTACACTGATGAGGAGGAAGCTGTCATTTCTATTCATTTGCTTTGAGGGAAAGAGAGAGGTCAGTGTGAGACTTAAATAAATTCTTCAGACTTATTAATTTTGTCATCTTTGTGTCTCTACACAGCTTGGTGTGAGAAAGTAGTCACCAAGTGTTCTTCTGATTTGCTTGTTAAATATTGTAGCTCTGCCTAAAGACAGCTGATTCAATGTCTAAGTTCCCTTCTGCTCTAGGGGAGCTTTTAATCAGTGCTTGTGTTAATGAATTTCTGTTAGGGCAGCCTTATACATGAGTAAATGGTAAACTCTGTAATACCAGACTTTTTATTATTATTTTTTTACAATGCCAGCATAAAAGAAAAATCTATGACTGGCTTGTATTGGGCAAGTGATGTTTTTAATGGAATTTGACAATTTTGTTTCTGACATTTAAGAGAAAAGGCACTATAGGTAAAAATTAAAAATATTATTCATTTGAATCAGAAATTAATTCAGAGCTAATTTTCTGGGAATTAAAGCATTTCTTTTCATTCTGTTTTTTTAGTTTGGTATTTGGGAACTAACCTGGAGTTAGGTGTGGGGAATCAGAATATGGCAATCTGGCCAATGAGTCTTTACCCTTTAAGCCCTGTTTGTTACTGTTCATGGAGTGATGACTGCAGATGGTTAACTCAGCAGGCTGAAGGTTACAGGTGTATAAATAGTACACAATCACACCTCAGCTCCTTCCATCACCACGTCATCAGATCATAAGCTAGTGTAAAACTAGACTTTTCTTAATAGGATACTGAGCTTCTGTATCAAAGAGGAGGAAAAAAAACAAACCTGGAAATCCCCACCAAAACCCCAAACCAAACCAAACCAAACTGCTAGGATTGCCCATTCACTCCGTGGCTCCTTGCTTTGGTAGGAGCTAGTGAGGCATCTTTTCTCCATATCTGGGACGGCCAAAGTGAAGAGAAGGAAGGATGGAGACAACATTTCATTCCTTTCCTTCATTGACCACTTATTTCTTCATCTACACAGGAAATCAAATAGCAGCCTGATTACATCCCCTCCTGGGCTGTCACTCCAAAGGCCGGGCAGGCTTCCACCGGCATAGCCCGCGCTGTGAACTTTACATCCTGAATTTGTGGATAAGACTGAGGCTGCCTTGCTTGCCTTTGACAGGTTCTTGCAGGGTAGTAGCTTACCAGGGAGTCTTTTGCCATTCCCTGTGTGCCAGGATGAGTACACAGCATCTCAGCATTTTGTGAGTTTGTATTATTGCAGGGCTGACAGCGTACTGCTTTGATTTTAATAAAACAATTTAAAATTAAGTTCATGTTATTGACTATGTTGCAGGCATTGAATAGGAATTCTTTGACTTTAAAAAAGATTATTTAATTATGTAAATAAAACATGCTACAGATATACAATAAAAGGACAGAAAGACAGCCTGATTTTCCAGATTTGTGCTATATACACAGAACTGGATGATGTTGCACATACATATTGCTATATTTGCAGTACCATGCATCATTGATTTTGTTCCACTGGGCGATCCTGGGATAGAAGAAAGTGCAGCTCTAATTTCATTACTTGTTTTTAATCAAGGACTCTTAATTGCACAGACTTTATTCCTAATAACATCAACTAGTATCTTCTAATTAAAAATTATAAATAAATGTATACCTAAGTAACATGATAAATGCACAGCCTTAATTCTTTAAGCCTTTTAATAAACTCAGCAAATTCCAGTGATAACACAGGCAAAACAAAGAGAATGCATTAAAAAGAAAGTCAAAAAGGAGTTAAGGTAATGAAGCATTTTACTTTAAAGAAAAAAAAGATGTGGTCTTCAGCAGCTGAAAGATAAACGAGACCTAAAAATATAAAAGGGAAAAGAGGAAAATAAAGAATGGCGTTAATGTAATTTTGAAGTATACATTACAGTCATGTAGGAAGACAGTTAATGGGCCTCTGGTAGGACAGAGAGGTGAAACTTTTAAATTTGTACCACAACACTTTGTTCTCAGTGTCCGCACAAAGAGCAAAGTTGACACATGCGCTCCTCAAACTGTTGAAAAATTACATATCAATTTCCAGTAAAACAGAGCATATAAGTTGTTTCCATCAGCAAAGCTCTCTGTATTCATCATTTCTTTCCTGAGTGATGGCCTAGTGTTGTAGTGTCAGGAAGTTAATGGATCAATGTTGAAGTTAATGGTAAAAACAACACAAGAATAACCTTGTAATGGATTTTTTTTTTTTTTTAATAAAACAGGGTTTGAAAGCTTTTATAAGGTTATTTTTATTCACATGGGTCTGGGCAAAAAGATCTTATTTTCAAGGTAAAGTTTACAGACCATTAATTTGCAATGCAGGGAAAATATTATGGTAACTTTTCTATGTAAAGCAGTGAACAGTCAGTCTGCTGTGATTCTTTGGCTGAGAAAAAATTACCTGCATGCCTGCATAATTTTAAACAAAGATAAAGGTAGGGTATAATAAAAATGGATAGACATAAATGTAGAATAGATACTTGCTATAATAAGGTCTACAAAACTGAAATTATAATTACTGTAGAATTTGATATTTTGCATTTTGTATATATGTATTATTATATTTATATAAATATTAAAATTTATATATTTATTATATATCATTCTGGCAGGAAAGGAGCTCAATTGGGAGACTGTATCCAAAACAACCACATGCCTGTATCTTCCTCAAGGAAATAGCAGTGGTTTTCCACAAAATTATCACCGCTCATGAATGTATCTCCTTATTTAGCAAAGGGAAATTACTTTAAAATATTGTTTAGACAGCTTCAGCTTAGGTGAGCTTAACCATGCCATGTTCAGATGGCTTTCAGGATGAGGGGTTCATAGTCTCCTCCTATTGTTTGATTGGTAGAAATAAGATCCCTTGCTCAACACAGATAAACAAGGTGCTGTCGTAGTACCTGAGGCTGTGTGGTGCACAGTAACTGAGTGATCTGCCCTCTTATGAAGGAATAGCACAGGAAATCGAGGAAATGCCTGTTTTCAGTTTTAAATTATGGTGACAACCTAGAGATGCTGAAGTAGCCTTTTAACAGGTAAGAGTTTAGAGGAAAAATCAAAACTCCCCCAAAACTCCATTTGGACTCTATTCAAAGATCAAGTACATTTTAGTCCCAATAAAAATCAGTTTACAGACTTTCTGAGATTAAAATATAAATGCATAAATTATTTAAAATTTATTTATTTTTATTTAGTATTTAGAGCCTTTCACTAGGGATTACATGTAAGTTTAGCTCTGTGTGGAGAATTCCTTATCTGAGTCAAAACAAGATTTCAAAAGGAATACTGCTTTGGGAGAATGAAGGGAAAAAAGCTATTTTTTTCTTCCCAGGCATTTCCTGATTTGTGTATTAAAGCACAACAATAAAGACAGTCAAGTCTTACTGTTTGTTTTTTGTCAATAGCTTTAGATGTTTACGTGCAACTTACTATTTCTATTTACAAATACAAACTGTTTTTCAGCTTGTATTGTCCATTTTATTGGCTGATTTATGTCTGTTTAGTACAAAAGTACAAAGTGGGCAATCGATTGTCTTTGCTCTTTCGTTTTGTTGTTACACATTATGGATTAAATATGCAGCTTCAGTTCATTTATATGGAAATTCACTCTGAGAGAAAGACTAACAGGAGAGATGCATGGGAGCTGGCTGCTGGCTGAGTGTTCTGGATTTCCTGGCTTGCTTCTGCAGCCAGCAGCTGGCCTAGGTGGAGAGGAGAGAAGGAAGAAAGGAGAAGAGAAAGTGGAGAGGAAAGGGGGAAGCAAAGAATGGCCAAGACTTAAAAAGCTTTTTTAGTATTAAGTATAAATTAGCATTATAAAGATATGGACAGGTTTACCAGTAGTATTTTGCTGTATTGCAGATTTAGTGCTGTTCCAGTAGATGGCACTAATTACATAAACAATTTGGTAAAACGAACTAAAGTGAAAAAAAGCCCAACCTGAAAGCAAAGGTATTAATTGTCCAAATCAGTACTATTACACAGTATAAAAAAGAAAATTAGTCACAATATATGATTTCACTACATTTTCTATCTCAGTATAATTCAATGTCACAAATAATCATAGTTTCCATAATGCATAATAATGCATAATAATGCATCCATCTATTTGTGTCTCAGAAAAGAATAATTAACATTCTAATCAGTGTCTATTAATTTGAGCTGTCATGTCTTTTCCAGCATCTGGAAGTTGGTTGCTTGGTCCTCTCAGAGTTTAAAAGTAGTCCTTATCACTTAAAGAATTGAAAACATTTAGAAAGACTGATTTTCATTTCCAATAAATCTGAGGAAGTACTCTTTTTTTTTTTCCTTCTTTTTATATAGATGGTGTAAGTTATTCAGCTCCTTCTCTAATAATCATACAATGTATATGATCATTTTATATTACTCTGAGGTTTATTCTTTCTTTCTCTCTTTACTTCAGCAATTTTCAAAAGAAATACGACAATGGCAAATAAATGTAGATGTGGCAAATGACATGGCACTTAAGCTGCTCCGTGATTATTCAGCAGATGACACCAGAAATGTACAACTGATGACAGATAGCATTAATGCGTCGTGGGCTGCAATTAATAAAAGGTAGGATATCAATTCTGCTATTAGATTTGTTGTTAAACTCCATTAACATTCATTGTCCAGCTTTGGAAATTATAGAAGAAATAACTTCTGAAAATTACATGACTGTAATGAGAAAGCATCATGACTCTTCTGTAGAATTTTTTGGAAATATGTCTTTGGACTAGCATTTAATTCTCTCAAATAAAATTTAGCTTCCTGCCAATTTTCCTCTGCTATAAAGAGTTGCCAGCTAGCTTCAGATGATAGGTTATATTTCAAGTATTTAAAATTGTTCCATATATCTGTACTATCTCCACATCAGAATCACAATAGTGATTCTGATTCATAAACCAAATCTGAAAATGACAGACATATCCTATTGAAGGAAGTTCAAAGTAGAAATGTTATCCTGTATCTTTGAAGCAAATCTCTAGTCAAGAAAGATTTTATTAAATCCTTGACCACGTTCTTGATTACATTTCACAGTCTTTTAGTGTTTGGTTTAGATACCAATTCTGTATTAAAAGCAATTTTTTTTTGCAGCTTGCCAACAAATTGTGAATCATCCAATATGCAATCTATAAGATTAGACCATATTGCAGTAAAAATTACTTTCTTTATAGTAGTAAAAGAGTTTTAAATCATTGCACATTAGATTAGATGTGTTAAAATTATATGAAAGTTGTTTTAATCAGCATCTTGGATTAAGCTTTATAGTTTATAACTCAAACTAGAAATTAATTAGATCTTAACATGTTTTTAATTAAAGTCTATGAACAAGGCCAGAAAAGTCAGTTTAGCTAAATATGCAGTAAATTCAGTAATCTTCTTGCATAATGGCATTTACTTAAATCACTGATGATTACAGAAGTTTAATGCCACTTTTTGTTTAATTTTATGGTCATATGAATGAGTCACTTTAGCAGCATTTTTTCTGAAGCAAATTTACAGACTTAAGACCATGTTCAAATGAGAGAAGGGATACTATTGATGTTCAATAAAAGAAAGGCACACAATAATTTACAAGCTTTTTGTTTTCAACTAAACTGAGAATTTAGTACAAACATTGCATTAATATCTGCTTGCATTTCTCCTGTTACAGTAGAAGCCATTTTAGCTTTGTTAGAAGTAGCCGTACTTTTAAGAAAAATGTTTTGCTCACTGTGGCCTGAGAAGCAGTTTGGGCAGACCATCTATTCCTGGATGACAAAGGCTAGGAGTCTAATGCTCAAAACCATTCCCCACAGGTAGATAAAATCAGCAGCTCAAAAGGATTAGGTGTGAGAACCAAAGGAAAGTGCTTTTTTCTGTATTTAGAACTAGAACCTCCTCTTGGTGAGAAGTCCAGGATATGTGTAGTTGCTGTGGATGCTCAGGTAGTAATTGTAGCTAAGAGTGCATCTTTAAATCTGTTAATGCCTCAGGCACAAGAGCAGGTGTGCCTAATGTTGCCCAAAGGTGAGAATTACCATTTTTGCATGGACTCTGCCAAGTATTAGGCTATGAGACAACACAAATTCTTCAAGACACACTCCTTGCAAGCTTCTGTAAAATGCACAGGCATGTTAAGCGAATTACTGTAGTAAATATTTTATGTCTAAGAAGAGAGCTGATTAGGTGACTGAGTTGACATTTCCCTTTAAGATGTACAAAAGGAAAGGAATAAGTATGAACAATGAAACGACTATCCTAGTTTTTTATTGTATTATGTTGTTATATTTATAATATATTTTTAATTTAGTGTTTGGTATACAACTTTTGTAAGACTTCTCATGATTTGGGAACTTGAAAAAGAAGCATGCTGCAAACAGTAGTTGATAAGCTTCTCTAAGGGCTGGATCACATTTCTGTTGGTCGTTTGTGAGACATTGATAAATATGGACATACTAAGGCATCAAGTCAGCATAAGTCTTTTCCTTGGGAGATTTTCTGCACATGTTGATTGTTTAGGTTTCTTTGAAGTGGTAGCCAGGCATTTTTCTCATGCAGCAGCTCCTGAGTGAGGTCTTGAAAAGTGTCCTGGATTCCTGGAGAGATTTAAAAGCCACGTAGATGTGAGACTTAGGGATATGGTTTAGAGGTGGGTTTGGCAGCATTGGGTTCAGGGTTGGACTTGGTGATCTCAGAGGCCTTTTTTAACTTAAAGGATTGATTCTGTGATTCCTTTCTTAAACAGCCCTGTGGAAAGAGATAATGAAGTCCGTGAGCCTTTGGATGACTTAAAGGCCAACTTGTGGGTTTTTGGGGAGGGTTTCGCTTTGGATTTTTTGTCCTCCTTCTATACTTCAACTCTTCAGCTTTCAGATTATTGCACAGAGTAAAAAAAAATGGGATGGGGTGGGGGGAAGGTGTTGTTATGGTTTTGGGAATCTTTTGAACTGTAAGAGAATATTTACTTAGTAGAAAGGAGATGTGAATTGTTTTGTCACAGTCTTCAAGAAAGCCTAGTTTTACACTCAGATATGTATGCAATGATTTCAGATATATCTGTGTGTCTTATTTTCATCTACTCAATGAATAGGGCTCTGATGACTTGGTCACCTCACAGTGATGTAGAAATAGATTCCAAATAATGTTCTTGACCATTATTCTAATATTTTAGAAGCAGATTTATCCCTTTTTATCCATGGCTTAAGTGCCAGAGGAAATATTCAGCTAAAGATTTTGTTTTCTTCTCTCTATGTCGCTAAGTTAAATGGCCTAATTATTTTGTGAATCTTTTCTTTTAAAAATTAAAATTAAAAGTTGCTTACATTGTTTTGAACTGATTTTCCTTTAACTTGTCATCAATATCAGAATTGTGTGACAGTGCAAAACAAATGTGAAACTTCCTTTTCCATGACCAGTTTACTAAAACGACAGGCGAGCAAGCAGTAGTAAAATTCCACTTTGCCCATTGGTAATAGTTGCCAAAGCAAGTACTTCAGTCATTAAGGCAACATCTGCTAGCTTGTGTTTTGTTTTGCTTAAGTAGATTTGCAGCTGATTGCTGTGTGTTTACCCTTTGCCTTTCAGTTGTGTTTTATAACACTGGGCTATAACCAGTACCTCTCTAAGTCCTTTAAGAGACAAGCTGCTGACTGCTTGATGATTGCTTCACTTTTTTTCACTTGACATTTCTTAATTTTTACTTTCGTTGTTGATACTGTGAAGATACACTAAAAAGCACATGAACTGATCAGCTGGGCAAAAGCCAGAGTGACTTTTAAACAGGCTTCTTCTTTAGGAGCATTGACTTTCCACAAAATAGACATATTATTTAAGCTGAAGCAATTAAAGAGAAAATGTTCTCTGTCGTTCGCATTAACAAAAATAAATCTAACAGATGAACTGAAGTGTTCTCAAGAGGGGGAAAAGGGCAATGATAGAAGCAACCATTAGAAACTCGCTAAATACAAAAATGTTTGTTATAGTAGCTTTATGCTACTACCTCCTTTTGTGGGCACACACGTTTTATATGAATTACCATACAAAAACATCAACAGTTGCTTGTATATTCCTTTATTGCAAATCCACCAAATATGTTAAATATCATTAGTTTAAATATTCAGCTAAAAACGGGCTTTGATCTTTCTTAAATGGAGTGTATATTATTACAATAATTGCATAACATACTCTGAGAATTGTTTAGGGTTCTAACCCACTAAAGTGTAATGCACATCTTCAAATATTTGCGTCACCCACCAGTTCCTGTGCTCAAGCTCAGTAGAACTCAGGCCACACCGTAGATATTGGGAGCTCCCACTGCTCAAGGTGCTTTTTTGGGTCCTGAGACAATATAGAGGACACACAACAATCTAAACATAAAAAGTAACTTTCTTTTCCCCACTACAGGATATGAACAGAATCAGTATATGATTAGAGTTATGTTGTTACTAGTTTAAGTCATAGGGAGAGGCAAGGAGCTGTTTCTAAACCTGTTTGAAAGACCCATAATTAACTAAGAATGATGTTAATTCACTAATGCAACCAGTTGTATGAACGACTTTATTTTGCATGTTGGCTGGACATTATGAAATGCAAATAGCCAAACAAACACCAAGGACATAAACAGTACAAAAATAGGATGCATATCTCCTTTGTATCTAAATGCATATACAATGTTAATTCTAAGTGTGGAAAAGGTCATAATCTAGATTTGGTCTTTCAGCAGCAAACTATTTCTAATCAGTTGTTGCTTGTTATAAAAATACAATTATTAGAATGTAGCCACAATTATTAGAATGTAGCCTTCATCTGTGCATTAATTTTGTAAGTATAATTTTATTACGTGCACAGAAAGAACTCAATCATTCTGCTGGAGACAGGTTTTCTTACTATGATGTACTCATCCTAATGCTGCTTTACTTTATGTTACTTGTGGAAGTAATCACATTTGCTTTACAGTTGTATTGCATTCTGGGTGAGAAAAACTGCATTTACACAGCAGCAGCAGCCAGAAGTGTGAATTGTGTGGAATTATACTGAAGATTCCTAGCTGGTTTCAGGATCTAGACTGTATCTAGGAGCCATCTCTGAAAAGCTTATTTGCTCATTTTGGCTTGGACTGTTCAAGTCAAGTAGCAAAGAATTCACAGTCTCCAAGCAAACTCGTCCTTTCCCTTTCCATTCTCCTGCTGTTTTGAAGCTTGGTTCGCATTCCTAATATCTGTATAGAACCATGAGTATGAACAGCTCCAAAAATTCTCTGTGCAGGCACACTTTGTGGCCATGGGAATCTTGTTTACATGGGAAGTCTGTTTACACATCTGTGCCTGCAGTTGTTGTCCTGGCTATAGAGCTGCATTCATGGGGGTGTGAGCAAGAAATCCTTGCAAATGTTACTTTAGATGAAAATGAAAAATGGCATTTTCTGATGTAAATTTATTTTCCCCCACCAAAAAATACTATGGTAATTTCAATTTTTTATCATCATGTTGTGGTGATTTATTGATTGGCTTTTGAAATAATTTTGCCAGGCTCAAAAAAATAGACGTGAAGACAGACTGCTTCTTTACAACCAACGTCATGCTGAAGCTTGTTTTTTACACCAGTTTAGCAATGGATGCTAATTTTAAATTGCAAAGGCTGGTGGAAAATATTGTAATTGTAGGGCAATTCTTTTGTTTTGTGACAGATGTTAATAATAAATTTATCTTTGTTGTCTGCACTACTTAAAAATAAATTTTCAGTCTAGGTGTTTGTCAGATGCTGTCTTTGAGAACCTCTCTTGGGTTTAAATCTTTAAGGACTTAAGTACATTTACTTCACCAGTAAAACTAGTTACACTCAATGAAAGTGAGTCTCTGCAATCTGAGGTATCAGAGCCGAGAGTATGTCAAGGACCAAATAATTTTGTGTGTCAGCATGTTTATTCTGAAGAACTACTATAACTCTGTTGAGTATTATTTTGAATAAAAGAGACAAAGTCTTCAAAAAAGCATTTAATCTGGAACTCTTCTGAAAAGCCTGAATTTTATATGGGGTCCTCATGCTTTCTTAGTCTTTCTCATTAGACAGAAAGGTATAAGAAGCCTTTAATTTTCGTGAAACTAATTTGCCAGGAAAGCACTCCACACTTCTCAGAAGTTACTCTCCAGCAGAGTTAGCAAACTCTAAAGAAAAGCTCTATATTGGCTGCTTGTGATGCAAAAATGTTAAGCCTTTTGTGCTTAAAATATGGATGTCTTTCAAGTTACCTAAGAGCTGTTTTCAGACAAAATATTAAAGTACTATTTTTTTCTTTGTTCCATTCTGTTACCTTTATTTTAAACCCTCAGTAAATGACTATTAAGAAGAGTGGGAATGGCAAGGTTTAGGTGCATTTGTGTTTAATTTGTTTTGTTTGCTGGTTTATGTTTTACTTATATCATTCCATAATAAATCCATTTTTAAAAGCACACCTAAAAAACCATTTGTTGCGGAGGGATTATTTTATGATGATAGATAAAGGAGAGGTAACGTCTTTGAAATACATTCTACTAACTGCCTAAAATCTCAAACAAATGTTTAGGAACAAAATACATCAGTCTTACCAGCAATGACATCAGTTAACAATGTTTTGCTATTTTTTCTTCCTAATATCCCTCAGAATGATGACATTTCATCACATATAAGAAAACAAATTGGAAAAAGAAGTAAATGAAACTACCAGATGAAGCTCATATAGTAAGATGTAGAAAGTCATCTTAGCTGCTTATATTCTCATTTTATGTTAGTTCTCCACTCAGCTGACAATACTTTTTTGTGCAGTTCTGACATCAGTACATGGATCCAAGATGTGAATTCAATTGATGGTAGCAAATGTTTCTGTTTTATTTTGTGAGAGCATAGTCCTGGATATACTTTCAAAATGCTGGTAGGATGCATTGAAAAGGTAATGTTACCCAGAATACTGTGTGATTCATCATTTCCACCTTTGTGAACATATTCTGGTGATTTTTGAGAAACTTCTTTATAATTATAGAAAGGAAAGTGTTGTTATTTCAGGAGAGGGTAGCATCAGTAATACAATACTTGACAAAAAGGATCTATGGATCCTTGTGACTTCTGGGACGTATTTCTTAAAATTTTTAGCATGAGTCTCAGTTGTTGCAGTTTTCCCACCGCTTGAATATATATAGAGAGAGAGAAAGAGGGAGAGAGAGAGAGAGGGAGTCTAGTACCTTTATTTCTGTCAGAAAGGCAATAGATTATCTGTAGGTCTGCTAAGTCCTCCCACAGACAAACAGAAATGACCTCACAGAGAAAAGTGTTGCTATTTTTAAATTAAATGGTTTTGTTGGTTTTTTTCGTCTGTTCCACAAAGGACTTTCTCAGGTTTCTAGACACCATGAATGCAGCTCATTGAGAGTTTAGTGGTTTTGGGTTTTCAGTCACAGAACCACAGAGTATTCTGAGTTGGAAGGTACCCACAAAGGTCATCCAGTTCAAGTCTGAAGTGAATGGTCCATATGGGGATGGAACCCACGACCTTGGTGGTATTGGCACCATGCTCAAACTGTAATCCAGTGTTAATGATTTAATTGTACATAATTAAAAAGGAAAATAGGACTGGCATTTTGCAAAGAGGCCATCAGTTTCTGATAGTTAGAGTAAGTTACCAACAGAAACTAAGCAGGAAATGCAGTTAGAAGACCATTCCTTACTGCTCAGACACTTGCTATTTCACTTTTTTTTGTCCTCATTCTTGGTTTATGTTCTGGTCTTGATTAAAACAAAATTCTGTTTCTTTGTTCATAATTACTGTGTGTGAAATGCTCTTTACTCCTTTCTGTTGAAAATGAGAACAGTTGTCATGTTATAGTGAAATTCAACTGGACAAAATCATTAAATAGTCTATGGAACAGAATTCTAAAGGGAGAGATGTTTTTTGAACAAATTTGAATCATAACTGAAGCTTAAGGTGGGCATATCAAAGAAATGCTGCATTTGAAAAATCTTCCTCTTTTGCATCTGCAGGAGATGCAAGAGGAGTAAGGTACTAAGGAAGACTAAGTTTGATTTTGTGAGAAAAGAACAGAAATGTCAATGATTTGTTCCCATCCCATTAGAAAATTAAGACAAATGTGTTGTTTTTTCTCTTAAAGGTGAGATTCTCTGAAGTAATTAGAAAGTTTTAGTCTTTATTTGAACAAGAACAGAAGCTAATGCTCTGTGCCCTGAAAGTCCAACCTTAGATCTATTTTCTATTAGTCTGTAGATAAATTAATAAACTATAGCAAACTGATCATTGCTCTCATCCAAAGCTCACAGAACAAATGAATGTCTTTCCATTCTCTCAATAGACTTCTTATCAGGCTTCATGTCCTTTAAAACAAACTGAACAGAAATTAATAAAGCTCATGGACTAGCAGAGTGCCAGAAAAAGGAATTTGACCTTAGTTGTCATCTTTTGTTTGCATTGTTATTCTTGTGATAGCTTTTTTTTTCCCCCTGGTGTTTTCCCTGTATTTTTTGTATTTCTTCAGCTGCTGTGCAGGCAGTCTAAGCTTTCCCCTCACTGGGTTGTCAGTCATGCTTGAAACTGAGGATAATTCAGTCTGCTATTAAATGCTTAGTCTCTCTTTGGAAGTTACCACCAAATGTGTCAAGTTGACAACAGCAGTTCTTGCCTTTTGCTGTGTGACTCTTTTAGCTATGACTGAAATTTCAATCACGTTTCTATATAATCTCATAAAGAAATCAACAAATAACAAGCCCCCGTAATTCCTGATGAGGATCAGTGGTACAAGAGGCTGATGGGTGTGACTCTTGCTGACCAAGGCAGAGACCTGGGGAAGTGGCAACACAGAGGGCAGATTGGAAAGCAGTAGAATTAGCAATGTGGTTTTCTTGTGTGTGCTAAATTAGGCATGGTGAGAAATCACTGCGGAGAGGTGTGATTCAACTGGTCAATCTTGAGGATAGAGCATTTATGGTGTATCTGATACAGGTGCATAGAATGGGAAAAGCAAGTAAGCAAGGAATTTGTGAAAAGGAAAAAATCAGTATGTTCGTGTTGTTTATCATCCAGTATCAGTTATATTTTGACCAATTCGCAAATTTAACTGACCTATGATAATTCCCTGAGAAATTTAAGAAATGTAGAGCTCTTCCATGGCTGCTATGCATTGCGTCTCCTGCAAACTATAAAAAAATATTATCTTCTCCAAATGATAAGAAATAATAGCTCTTGGAACTATCACTCTAACTGGCATTTCTGCAGAGTCTTGTTTTGTGCAAGATACATAATCAGTTACATATCTGATATATAGCTGCTTAAGCACAGTAGTGCCTTGTGGCAATGCATTATATGGGTCCACTTTGTAGTATTATTTTTATCTGTTTAAAACGTGATATGTATTTCTGAGATTCCATTTGCTTAATTGACACAGTGTATGATAAAAGCAAAGTTTTATGATGTGCCTAAAAGTCCAAGTTTGCAACACCCAGTTCTCACTTTCTGCATTTTATCTTAGTAGTGTTATATATTTGCTATTGTCCTTATTTTTTTATTGGTTTTTTTTGCTATAACTTACATGATTTTTTTTTATTCACATCAAGTTAGATTCTAATTTAGTGTTGGGATTTTCTAAAATCTAATTTGGATGCATTTTTCATGCCAGAATATGGTTTATATATACTGGGTTTAGTTATTTTTTGTTTTAAAATCTCAAAAACATGATGCTGTTTATCAGTAATGGTAAACAGTTCCAAAATTTCCATGAGTTCTTGGTGCTTGGAGTATGTCTGAGGTTGATGCTTCAGCTATGTTAATTAATTACTAACAGTGTCAGTTGATGAACCGTATACCTTTACTGATTCCAAGCAGACAGATTTATTTTTGCAGTAGTTTACCTGTAAGTTTCTCAGTGAAGTTTTACTCCACGGGACGGGAGGCAGCTTTTCTAGGGCTTGTCTTCTCTCTTTTTTTTCCTGTGGGAAGACCAAGAGAACGCACTTGTGAAACAAGATGGCACTGAGAAACCATAGTTCAGATCTGCCTTTGGTCACACCCTTCCTTTTTATACTGTGCTGGCCCCTTGGAGCTGTGGACATTTGCCACTGTTACTTCTTTTCATGTTGGAGGACATAAAAGTAGAAGTATGGAAGGTATTTATTATATTTTGCTTTAGCTAAATTAATTTCCACATCATGCCACTGCTTTAGTCCTTTTATGTCTGGTATTACTCTCCTTTATGCTGGCTGGGACAAGGTATCCAGCCCAGCCTCAGGAGAGTGAGTTAAAGATGGACATAAACATTTATTCCATTCATTTTTGCTATCTTTCAGATGCCGGTATGCATTGGAACCTTCACTAAGCTGTTGGTCTTGATTTAAAATACTGAATTCCTTCAAGGCTACAGCGGGTTCAGATTATACTGAGTTTAAATATTCCTTGTAGTGTCTGTTGTTTTGAACACATCTGTTGAATCTTTCTGCTATCATATTCCTGATGATTTTTTCCATTTGGAATGACTCAAATTCTTCTGGGTTTGACTAATCTGAATAAATATGCCATTTTGCTCTTCATACACTTTCCCCAATGGTTAATTAATGCACTTAATAATGCCTTTTACTGCTCCCTTGGCACAGGCTCAGGGTTGGACTTTGTTTATATTGACTACCCTATATACTCTTAATCTCAGTTTTCCTTTATTCAAGAGGTTTCTCTAACAAAACATTGCATCCCTGTCTTGCTTCCTAAATAGCTGCTTGTATAGAGATTATGATATACTTTATAGATTTCTTTGCATAAGCTGAAGTAAAGCTCAATCATCAGTTAAACTGATGAATGCATCAGTTATGTTTTTATTTCCATGACTAAAATTTGGAAAGCGGTTTGAGAACAGGTAGACATATGTTAGGGAAAAGAAATGCATCTCCTCAGATGTTGGATAAATTATGTGTAATATATGGAGGATACTTGGATGACAGTGAGTACAAAATGATAGATCTCAAGCCAAATCAAGTATCTTTTTAATGTAAACACCTGATAACTATTTCAAAAATCATTAAGAAGGAAGGAAACATCGCACATCATGCACTATTTAAGAGACAGATTTGGATGACTCTGCCAGAATTCCCTGTGAGCATGCAAAGTTTCAGGTATAGCTATTTTTGTCTTGTCTCTTCATAGCAGAATAGTCAGACTTCCTCACTCCCAGGCAGAGTTTTGGTATATTCTTGTCTCTCTCCACTCTGTTAAATGGTCCAGAATTGTTGTTTGAAGGGTTATGGTTTCTTCTGCTTAAGAATTTTTGTCTTTGAAATTCATCCAAAAAAGAATTGAGGTAGAACTATCAGAGAACATCCTGTTCCCTTTGAAGTCAGCTGAAGGTTAGCCATTCATCTCAGTGAAGTTAGGATTTTCTCTGTAAGGCTTTTGTATCAAACACGTACTGAAGTTCTATTGAACTGAGAGTGAGTTGAACACCATCTGAATTTGCTGAATTGGGCTCTGGAATTTCATTACTTAATTATTTATTTATATTTGCATGATCATGAAGAACAGAACTAGTGCTATAGTTTCTTTCCATGTTGTTGAATCTTCGTAATAATGAATAATTAGCATTATTCTACGTTCTCATATTACCTCTGGTTGCAGATCCTGTTATTTTACCATCTTTCTGCAGCAGATCTGTTTTAATCAGATTATCTCCTTATAGTGGAGAACTTACTCTATATTTCCATTTTCTGGAAGGAAATGGAGTCTGAAACCTCCTGAAGAATAGAGAATAACTATATGAGCTATGGAGTGGGTCTTTGCAACTAATATTCTTTTATTAGAATATATAGATCTAAGAAACAGTAGGCAGGCTTCCTTCTTTCCTTCTCACTCAGATGCTAAGCAGTTTTGGTTACCAGCTGCTTCTGACCTGAATATTACAGAGCTGTTTTGTTTTTTTCTCTTTCACATTTTATGCTTCTTAAAATATGTTGACAGATTAGAATACATGTTTTAAAATATATTGAGTCAGTCTGATCTGTCAGCATCTTTGTGTAATGTGAGTACTACTCGAGGCCCATGTTTTAGAGGGGAAAAATAATATGTGTGTTTATCTAAGTGTTTATTTAGTGTTGCTTAATATGATGCATGGTACAATAAGAACTGTAAGTGCTGCCAGAGAAGTTTCCCAGCCTGGGAACTGAGGCTTCACTCTCTTGCATTGTAGCAAATCACTTCTTTGCTAGGCCATGGAGTTCAGCCCTCAGAGGCTGATGCTTTAAATGAAAACTACACTAACAGTTTAATAGTATCCTTTGTGAGCCCTAATTGATTTCATGTAATGCCATCAGTGCATTTCACAGTCTTATTAAATCTAGTTGTTTCTACAGTAAGTAAGGCTAAGAAAACAAGTGCCTTTAGAACGTAATTAATTTCATAATTAGTTTTAATTATAATTCACTGTCTTAGAAAGCAAAGATTTTATCTTACCAAATTGCATCTGAGTAATTCATATGCTGTTTATTAAATGGTGCTGTTGACTGCCTTGGAATTTTGAAAGAATGATACATTTTGGAATGCAAGGAAAAGCTTAATTCTATGTATTATAGACCATGAAGTATGAAGAAAACTTAAACAGAACAATAATCCTTTTGCTTCTTTTGGTAGAATAAGAGACTAATTTTTTTCTATTTGGTTTTAGTTTTGATTTTAGGATTTCTTCTTTGTCTGGCTTCTCTCTTTGATGGGAATACCAGAATTGTTAAATGTTGTCTTCCCGTGACTTATTGGGGCATTGCTTGAATTATACAAGGATTAGACTGGAATCTGTTTCGTGAGTTTAGAGAATTGAGGGGTGTGGGAGGGGTAGCAGGGTTTTTTGTTCTGTTGGATTTGTTTCGGGTTTTATTTTCCTTGGATGTTTTTCTGTTTGTTTATTTATTTAATGATTTTTAAAACTGCTTGAAAATTTTGATTAAGGGCTATTTAGAAAAGCCTCTGGAGTGAATTCATCAAAATGCTATTCTGTGTCTATAAGTTATTTTTAATGATACCTCATATGTGTGTGATTGTTGTGTGTTGTTAAGATGCCCTTTTCTTTAACCTGATACCAGTTAAGATTTACTCTCTGGAAAGCGATTGACTTTAATGAAAATTTATCAGGAGATTAGAAATAACAAGTAAACATAAACTGTTTTCAATAGCATAGAAGATAAGCCGTAATTGATTTTAATTATAAAGGAATCCCCTCACTCTCATTCATGATTGTTCAGTAGTTCATCATGTAAGTGTAATAATCTATGGTTATGATGAACATGCAGAAAATGTACCCTTATAATATGTTTGTATATATTCTTAACCTATGCAAAGGCAAACCGGGAAAATGACACAAAAGTGATGGGGGCAAGAAAAGTCTCTTACAAAAAATTCCTTCTAACTCTCTCTTTTTTGTCCCATTAAGAGGCATTTTGGGAATGTGGAATCCCATAAGTGAATGGAGTATAAGAGTAGACAGAAATTATTTTTTAAAAGGTTGATGAGTTTTCCTCCAGGATAACACAGATCGCCTTGTGCTGAAGTTGGCAGGTGCTGAATTAAAAAGGGGGTGCTTAAAGGTTCTGTGCAGAAGTCCATACATGTGATTTTGTTCCCCAGGAGGTGAGATTTCCTTTGTTTTTAGCAACTCTTCTCAGTCTCCTAAAAAAATGGTGTAGAAGAGATGGGGGATTATGGATAAGCACAGGGTTTGGGATGAGTTTTTTTCTCTTTTTGCTATTCAATATTCATTGCGCTTTAAAAAGAAATGTATGGAACAAAGCAATCTAAGTTCAGAAATACGTTTTCAAATTCATTTAGTATCTTTAGTGACAAAGAAAGCAGTTCAGAGGAAAATGCTGGGAGAAGGACTGATGATTTTTGTTATTTTCATACAAGTCCTGGTTATTCAAGAAGGTCTGTGAGAGATAAAAGACTAGAAACAAGCCAGCCAATGAATAATAACAAAAGAAATAATTTCTCTTTCTTGCTGTATCCATTTTCCTAAGTACAGAAACACCAGAAACATTTTTTCTATACAACATATTTTCTTGTTTTGAAGAGATTTATAATACGAAAACTGTTCAGAAAATACTTGCATCCTTCTTAGTAGAGTCAGTAACTGCTCATTGAAGCATTTCCCCCTTTGTCTCAACAGATTTTTAAGAAAATGCAAACTTTTTGGACTTATCAGTATGATCAGGAGATGTTTTAGAATGTTGTAATTTTCATATCTGAAGAAACTGCCATCAGTTAGGAAACTGTGTGATTATCAGGGAAAGTGCATTACTTTGTCATTTGAAGACACTCTGAGTTCCAATCAGAGCATGGGAACATTGAGGGCTTTTGTTCTTCCTTCCTGTGGAAGTAAAAAGAATCAGGAGAGAGCTGCCTTTGCTTGTTTATTTTGGACCAGCTGTTGCACTTAATCTCTCTGTATGCACAATTACATCTGGAATTTAAAATTATTTCACTGGTCATTCATTTGTTATAAATATGGATAGTGCAGCCAAGGCAGAGATGCCCTTCAACTTATCTGAAGACACTGAGTCATCTCTCAGGCAGAAGATCAAGTTGTTGAAAAATTAATGTAAGGCAGAGAGAAGCACTGCACTGTCGAGGTTTGACCCCAGCCAGCAACTCAGTACCATCAACCAGTCTCTCACTTCCCTGCAGATGGGAGAAGAATCAGAAAGAAAAACTAAATCTCCTGTGTTGAGATAATAACAATTTCATAATTGGGGGGGGAGGAATGATGCTAAATATGCCAATAGTATTATTAATATTTATTGTAGCTATAAGGAGAGGAAGACAGAGAAACAGAACCCAAGAGAACCAAGAGATGCACAGTACGATTTCTCACCACCTGCTGACTGATACCCAGCCTGTCCCCAAGCAATGGTTGGCAGTCCCCAGCCAGCTCCTCCCAGCTCATACACTGGGCCTGATGTTCTGTGGTGTAGAATGTCCCTTTGGGCAGTTCAGGTCACCTGTCCTGGCTGTGCTCCCTGACAGCTTCTTGTCCCCTCTGCCTGACAGAGCACAAGACACTGAGAAGTCCTTGGCTTAGGGTAAGCACTGCTCAGCAACAACTGAAACATCATTGGATTATCAGCATTATTCTCATACTGAATCCAAAACACAGTGCAGTATCAGGTGCTAGGAAGAAAATGGACTCTATCCCAGCTAAAACCAGGACATACACGTAGGAATACAGACAGAATGATGTCACTGGTAGGAATCCTGTTGATATGCCTGAATCAGCAGGGCAGTACCTGTATGTTCCCACTGCACTCCATAAAAGGCATTTTTGCTAGTTTATTCAAAGACCTTTCTCCCTGCAAAATGAAGTCTTTCCTTCTTTAAATTCTCCACATTACCAATCTTCAGGAAGGTGTTTGAAGTGATAAAGATATGGCAAAGAGTTCTAAAAGAGTTCTAGAAAGTTACTGTTGCCTTTTTAGAAGTAGACTTTTCATCAGGTTTGTCCCTTCATCCTTACAGTAAGGTACTGAAGCACAAAATCACTTAAAAAAAAAAAGCCTGAAAGTCTGCCTTTAGAGTACAAAATTCTGTTCCAGCACACCAAAGCTTTCCTGGTTCCTCGCTCAGAATAATAGGAGGGTAAGGGTCTGTGGATATATGTCAGCTACATGTGAACGCTGATCTCACACAGTTCAGGAGCTGATGTTGTAGCTCTGAGTTTGGTTGCAATTTGAGGCTTTCCAGCCATTTGCAACAAAGTCATTTCAGAGGTAGAGTTGCACACAGGTGAGCAATCTCCAATGCTGTAGGATCAGCTTGGTTAAGAACATTTTCCAACAAGCCAGACAAACTAGTGATAATAGGACGTATGTTTGCATATATAAATTAGATCACTAAAAAAATTCAGATCCACCTCCATGTGCCGGTGATCTACAGCAGACAAAAGCTGGTACCTCTGTTCAGATGGTCGCACTAAAACACACATCTGTGCAGAAATGTTAATGGAAAAACACTCAGTGTCTCTTACTGTGGTGTTAAGCTAGTTGAGATCCAGAAAACTACAGGAAAGCAGTACTTAAAATGCTGTCTCAACATAGTTTTCCCCACTGAAAGTTGTATCAGCCATTTGAGTTAATCTGAATGTTAATCACTTACTAGCATGTGTTAATAACTTTAATGGACACTATAGAATATAGTCCCTAGATTCTGGAAGAAAGTTCCTCTAACCAGCATTCCCAAAATTAATGAATATGATTTATTTTTAATTTGCATTTCAAAATTATATCAATAATAGTTATTTTAAGAATTTCATTTTCATATCTGTGACATCTCTTTGTGTTCCCACTTTGTCTGAGATTAAATTATTCTACGTCTTTGATAGGTTCTTTATCAGTCCAAGTTAAATCAGCTGAAGAAGAGTTACCAGTGAGAGCTTAAATTTATTTAGTAATAAAAATTAAATATTCCAGTAAAGCTTTGCAATTTTCCTTTTGTCATATTGGTAGAGGAGATATAGACTTCATGAAAAAGGTGCAAACTTTTTCCAGCATTAACAGGAAGATGCATGTAATTCAAATTCTCTGTGATGGCTGGCTGCAGATAAAGGAAGTTCAGGTAACTTTTTTTTGGTCTGTTATTTTTTATAGAATGGAATTGTATTGTTAGAAAGTAAAAAATACAGTTATAGAGACAAAACCACATGAACTATAGAAGTAAAACCATTTCCTGATACTTTGTCAGCCACTAGTCCAAGATATTTTATTTTATATCTCTGTGTTATAAATTTAGATCACTACAGTCTGCAGAAGGAAGTGTGGTTTGGTGATCTATTGAACACCGAATTACACGGAGTTGCTTTCCTTTTATTGCTCTTAAAGAAATACCCAGGGAACAGAAATTTGTTAATTTGTGCTCTGCACTTACTGCCTGTCCGATTACCTGAGCATCTCTAAGCAATATTCACACACTGACCCTTGCAGTGTATCTTGTACTGTGAATAAGCATTGCAGTTCGAAATACACAAACAGATACTCATAAAATGTAAATGATTCATTCCAAATTATGTAGCAAATACTACAGTTGAAGAAAATTTTATATTCACGCTCACAGAGCCTGTATAAACACTGTATTCCTTGTGTTGTATGGGATTGGGTGGTGTTGAATAAAGCACCCTTGGGATTGTCTCAATCACAGAATATTCTGGGGTGGAAGGGACCCACAAGAATCATCAAGTCCAACTCCTAATGAGACCATCGTTCCCATACCTTCTGCTTCTTGTTAGATTCCATAACAAGATGTTCTGTTGTATAGATGTTGTATTTTGTTTTATATATTTCTTTTGCATGTATGTCATGGAATGACCTCTGGGTTTTAGTAAAAAATTAATACAATACCTTGCTTATGAACTTGAAAATAACATAGATTTAAGATACCTCAATTTTACCTCAATATCTTCCCAATCATTTGCATACCACCGTGTTTTAAAAGTTCTCAATGCAACTGCAATGTCCTGAAGCAGAGGCTGGTAACTTTTCCTTTTTTTGTAGATTTTTTTAAAAAACACTTAGAAACATCTTCCCAGCAGTATAAATGTTCCCACATTGTTTGACTCACTTCCTCTGACATGCCACGATATTCCCCTCAAACCAAAGGGGTTTTAAGAATCTTTAACTTAAACTTTCAGCTGGCATGTTCTTAAAAGAGTATCATAACTTCTGTCCTGCAACAAAGCTCATATGACAACTAGCATTGGTCAGTCCACTGTCACTAGTTCCTAGAAATCAAATTTACAGGAAAGACGGAGACTAGCTTACATACTTTTAGATATAAAAAAATACAGGCTTGTGTAAAATTTAAATTGTCTAAGTTATAGGTGATTTACTGTTATAGTCAGGAGAAAAAAAAAATACTCTGACCATGATCTGGTACAACATATGTGTGGGAAGGAACAGACAAGGAAGGAAGAACTAAATTCCAGAAATGCTAGTGTCCATGTTTTATAGAGGGAGTGTAGTTGCCTGTCCTCTGGGTGTCTAGGTGAAAATAAGCTGAAATCCACCTTTAGTGTTTCTCCCTTGAATAAGAAGCTTTTGGTTATAAACTCTGTGATTCTTTTTATATAATAGTAGAGCAGATTAAATAATGATTATTACATTAAAATATTTTTTTTTAAAAAATATTATCTTTTAGTATTTTAGGAATATGCTGTTCTGATGGTACTGTGCAGTTTTTCATTTGCACTAAATACAGTTCTGGTTACTTCATGTTATTTTCTTACAGCTTGCACTCACTATGAAATTAAACATATCTGCATAATACAAACATAATACAAACTAAAGAGAAAGCATCTTTATTTGGTTTTTTGCAATAATGTCTCATTCAATGTATGTATTTCTTTCTCCCCTATGATTTTGTGCAATTTATCTTATGCTGGATTTGATGCTCAGTTTTATTCTTCATCTTCAGACCTTCTTTTCTCTATTTTTACCTCATACTTTTGTAGTGAGAAAGCCAAGTAGTTTATTGATGCAGAACTGTCAATGCAGCTGAATGTTTATTGCATGTTAGCTGTACCAAAATTTAAAATGCAAAATAGTACATATTTTCTGGTGGGTGTATTAGTATGCTTATAGATAAGAAACACATTTTTGTAGACTGAAAGAACTATGTGCCATAAGATTTCTGTGCATCATAGAAGTGCCAGAAGATTCTTTATGATAAAAACTTCATTCTTTACCCAGATCAATAAAATGCTATATTTTTTCATGAAGTCTAAGAGTTTCTCTAAAACACAAATTCTGATTTTTAGTAATCCTTCGAATTGCTCTCCCTTTGAATATCTGTGCTAGTGTTGTTTGGAGTTTTTTTTAAATCTCACTGTGGATTTGCAGAATGTTATTATTAGAGCATTGCTATGTATTTATAGGAATTCAGGTGTACAGTAGTTAAAAATGTGCCTTTCATATTCTGAAGGAACTGAATGAGAAAAAAATGTTATATGTGATTCTGCAAAGGCGCTGTTATTCAATACTGTGCTGCACACTGTAAATTGAATTAGAATAATGTCATAAAGCATATCTTATAATAGAATTGTGCTCTGAAGACCTGGAAAAAACACATTTAGTTCATGCAAGTTTATTCCATTTCCAAGTTGTATTGAATAAATGTGATGCTGGTTTTGAGCTAAAAATGGTAAATAGGTCAATACAGTATTTTTCAGGTAAAATATTTTCTGCATCTTATTATCTTTTAATGTATATTGCTAGTATATTTATATGTAATTATTCTTTTGTTTAAAAAAAGAACAACAAATTCTTTCATTGCAGTTATTTTAAATTTGAAAAGTAGCCTAACCACAAGCCATGTTTATGCCCACATAGAAAAAAGTTGGGAAGGAGATCATGTTCACTATTCTGCAGCGAAGTGTTTCCTACTGACAGCCCCCTGAGGACACATTCTAATGCAGGCTAAGCAGTGCCATGATGTAGAGAATTCTTGTAGATGGCAACAGGTGAAGCTGAGGTTTTAAGCTTTAAAAAAATTGATGGATGAGTTTGTGGTGAGGCATTCAATAGCTTTTGTGGTTTTTAAATGAAAAATTAATTCTTTTTTTAACAAAATGGTTGGAAAACGCAAATAAGATGTCAAAGGATTAAAAGGATAACAGAAATATGGCAGCTATTTTGACATTACTCTCTCAGGGAGGATTTTTTTTTTCTGAAATGGGTGTCCTTGCCTGTATTCTGACTGAATTTTTCTGTTCTTGCTGTCTTCTGCTGCAATTTACTTATATGCTTGTCAAAAAACATGTTAAGTCAGTGCCACTTGGCAAAACTTGTGGTGGTTTTTTTGTCTTTTCTCACTTGAAGTAGTGTACTGAGTTTTAGGGTGATACCATTACTTATCAAGGAGTACAACCACTTCATGACAGGAAACAGGATTAGAAAGAGAGATTAGCACTTGGAAATTTCATTACCTCCTCTGATAAATTACATCTTGAGAAATTATATCTGCTCAAATCTAGTGCCCTAGTCTCTCCCTAAGTAACTGTACAACTAGACAGGAAATCTATCAAGATATGTGATGACCACCACAGATGTGTAGACTCAACACAGGTGTGCATCAAATTGCATTCATTCCACTTAAGTCATGCAAATTGCCAAGTGACCTTACTAAGTATTTTCAGAGCTTAAAAAATTATTTCGTTATCACGTTGATGTTAAACAAATATGCATGCAATACAATAGGAAGGTAGCCTTGACAGACTTGTGTTAATGAACAATGTCATACTTAGCTGCTCACATTTCTAAATCCATATTTTGCTCAACTTCAAAGTAAAAAAATCAGTGAATATGTGGCACCTATATTGTTCATGAATGTTGATATAACACAGATCTGCTTTAATGTTTTTTCAGCACCAGAATTGCTGAAATCTTTAGTGTTCTATTCTAATCTATGTATTAGATCTTCTCCAAGGATAAGATAGGCTTTGTCTTTAAAAATTGTCTTTTATCATGTAACTGATAGGCATCATAATTGTAATTTATGATGTTCATATTGAAAATAATCTAATAATATTTTTAAAACAAAAACAAAAACCTACCACAAACTTCAGTGTTATTTGGGTTTTTGGTGTTGAACACAATTTCCAAAGGTTTCAAGTCATGAAAACTAGTCATTAAATTTATCACATCATGCAGTGGTCAGGAACTATTTTGTGATTTCTAAAAATAAACTGGTGTTTATTTCCACTGTAGTGTAAGAAAATAATCTTTGATTAAAACAAACCAGGGACTTACTTCTGATTTTGTTTTTTTGTTTTAAAAAGTATGCGTATTTTAGGCATAGTACTTTGAAAGAAGTGCTTTTGCCTAATTTTTTATCAGATGGATTCCAGTTACTGCTTCTCAGGTGAAAAGATATAAAAAGATCTGTACCTGCCAGACATACAGTGCAAGTTCTGCAGCTAATGTATCAGCAAACTTACCTTGACTGGTGCATGAAAAATATTTAGTCTGTCTTTGTTGTGTTTTGATTTAATGATTAAGGGTTTTTTTTTCTTCCAAAGAACGCTGTGTTTGATTATTTGTACTTGTGCAGGGTTTGTGAACGTGAAGCAGCTCTGGAATCAGCATTAAGAATGTTGCAGCAATTCTACCTGGATCTTGAAAAGTTCCTTGCTTGGCTTACAGAAGCTGAAACAACTGCAAATGTCCTGCAGGATGCTACACACAAAGAAAAAACACTAGAGGATGCCAAAATGGTTCGGGATCTCATGAAACAGTGGCAGGTAAGCCAAGCACTTCAGTATAGAGGCATTTGACAAACATTAGAGTTTATCAAGCTTATCTGATATTTATAGAAGTTATATAATTTTAATCAAGTTTATTCTTTGTAGCTTAACTGAATTAGTTTTTCTCCATTACTTTCAAATACATGAGAAATGTTAATTTGGTAGTCTATTGTCAACATGCTCTGTTGCAGTAATAAAAGGAGATAACGATGGAAATTTTCATAGTAAATGGCTGGGCAGTTTTCATACAGTTATTTTCCTCTGGGGGGAAAAAAGAATCTTAAAGAGAGATAATATTGTATTTAGTGTTCCAGAGAATCATGAGGAGAAAGAAAATTAATTAGTTGTGATAGTGCTGCTGAACTATGTTGTCATACTTCTACTGCATTTTCTTCACTACAGTTACTGAGAAGAATACAGATATGTCTGCTTGAGGTTATAAATTTCTTAAATACAAGGTTGATTGGCTGTTTGGAAGGCAGGACTCTTTCTTCCAATATTCATAGAGTCATAGAATAGTTTAGGTTGGAAAAGACCTTTAAGATCCTCAAGTCAACCATTAACCCAGTACTGCCAAGGCCATCACCAAACCATGTCCTTAAGTGCCACGTCTACACATCCTTTAATAACTCCAAGGATGCTGACTCCACCACTTCCCTGGACAGCCTGTTCTGAAGCTCAGTGACCTTTTCCGTAAAGAAATTTCATGTATTCCCTCATAATGCATGATTTTGATATTGACAGGAAGTTCAAAGCTGGAGATTTCAGGCACTGGATACTCTATGCCTTAATTTATGTATTTATTAAAAACATACTGTGAAAAATTTAGTTATAAGTGATTCTGTTGGATAAGTATATTGGATGGAAATGCTCCTTTTGCCACCACTGTATTAATATATGATTTTAACTATTTACTGAACTGCTTCTAGGTTCTCTTATGTTATGCTCTGTTGCACTGTTTTTGTACTAGACAAAAAGTGAAGTGTGAACTATACTTTTAAAAGTGAGCTATCTTTGTGCTAATTTATACCTAAGCCCTCATGGGTTTCTGAATTTAGTTCCATTATCCTTCTTCTATAAAAATTTTCATTGAAGATAAATAATTTAACTGACATTAAAAAAAAATTTAAAAGAGTAAATTTAGATAGTAGTCTTAGAATTCTTAGCTATAAAATAAATGAATTTATTATGATGGGTAATATTTGAGGTAGTCATAACCCAGTGCTCTATATCAAGTAATTTTTGTGAAAGCTTTTTGTCCAAACATGTACAGTTTCCTGATAGTTGATCAAATATTGCCTATTTGCTAAAAATGGATAATGGAGCACAATTTTATCAATAGAGCAATTTTATGATGGCAGCTGAGTGATCAGGAAAGAGAGTATGGCTTTTATCTGTTTCGCAGGTATTGCTGCATTGATTCTTCCAGGCTTCATGCACCGCTTGTAGGAGTTCTCTCTCACAATTCACTTTGATGTATAAGGATGAAAAGCAAGAACATGACATAAATGTGTAGTTTGCACACAGTTTATGCATATAAAAGATTCAGACAAAAAGGAGCTTTACTAAGTCACAGAAGTCTCAGAAGTTTGTATTTATGTACTTTGCGGAAAGGGGCTACTGCTCACTAATCCATACAATCAGCCACATAAAACATAAATAGTGATAAGCCTTTTTTTTTACACTGTATTGTGGGTCAGAAATATACTTACCCTACATAACACATCAGGCAATGGCTTGTATTCCAAGAAATAATGTAAATTCACTATGTGAATTGTACATATATCAAAACAGACACATTCAAATACGGTCCATGTCCTCAATATGGTTTGTTATCATCCAGTATATGTAGTAAAAATGCAAGCCCTGCCCCAGCATAGAAAAGATCCTCAATGCTTTCAGTCAAGATTAGAATTTTCCAGCTTACTTTTTTTTCCACATGAAGTCTTTTCTTGTTTTTTTGTTTCTTCTAACACCAACCAGGCTGAGTCCAGATCCTAGGAGATATAATAAAAAGGTTCTTTCTGATTAAAGATCAGTGTCTCATGAGACTTTTGAAAGAAAATTTGACTCCCTGGGCTTATAGAATTCATAGATGTTTTGGTCAAATATGACATATGGATTTAGATCTGCAATCTCTGTCTTGCTCTTAATGCAGTTCCATAGACTTGGATAATGTGAAAAGAGTCACTAGGACTCTTGAAATGTTACAATTCTGTTTTAATCTGATATTTTTAACAACGAGGTATAAAGCAGTGTTTTGACCAAAAAAATTGGGCATAAATAATGAAAAACCTACATTTCTGAGTTCAGTAGTGGCTTTGTATCCTTGTCACTACAGATGTTTATCTCACTTAGTGATCCATTGGTTTTCTGCTTTATACTTTCAAACTTGATTTTATTTCTTTAAACAGTTAGGAAAATAGTGACTTATTGTACAGAAACCTTTTACATAGCAGAAGTTGCTTGTCTAGAAAAATCTCTTGGTTTTAGGCGTTTGTTTTCCTTTTCATGTTCAGAAACCATTAACTCAATTGTCACTAATAAAGATTAATCTTTCCTTAGTAGTTAGCAGTTCATTCAGTAGCTGAAGGAGAAAGGTGAGACTTATATAACTGCACATTCTAATTATGCAATGATGTAATTATATTAAAATGTTGCATTATAAACACCCTGTTCGTTTGTACAAGCATGTATTTGCATGCATCATTTGTCTGAACTGACAGCAATGTAATAGTTGAAGCGATTCACACAGTTAGAATACTTTCTGGAGAATTTTCAAGGATACAAGCCCATTACTCCAAGGAATTGTGTAATTATGTAGTGCTTTTTTTTTTCTGGTTGAAATACATCATATGTCCTCATGAGGCCTGGTTTGATAAGTAACCATATGAGGGAGATGAAAATAATTAATTTCCCTTTCTGCTTTCATACTTCTAGTGATACAAACTCTCAGCTGTGTTGATTATAATCATGGGTCGGTTTACATGACACCAGGCCTGACGATGACAGATGGGGTACACCTGTCTTAGAGGGGAAAAAGGATCTTTGCACAGGAGCTATCAGGGTTTAGTGAAGAGCTTAAACTGGATTTGAAGGGAGAAAGATGTAAAACCAGGATCACTTGAGATAAACCTGGGGACATCATGACAATGGTGCTAGTGAGGTCCTTTGGTCTGACATCTCACATCTCNAAACTGGATTTGAAGGGAGAAAGATGTAAAACCAGGATCACTTGAGATAAACCTGGGGACATCATGACAATGGTGCTAGTGAGGTCCTTTGGTCTGACATCTCAGTGGAGGTAGGGGCTGGAGAGCCATGTGGCTGAAAAGACACAAGAGTTATTGATGAGTTAGACACTATGAAAGCACCTGAGAATTGTCACACAGGATTCTCCCCGCAAAAAGGTGCTGGGATCAAAAGCCCAAAGCCCACCTACACCAATGCGCGCAGCAGGGACAACCAACAGGAGGAGCTGGAAGCTGTCGTGCCGCTGGAAAGCCATGGCACAGTTGCCATCCCAGAGATATGATGGGATGACTCGCATGCCTGGATTGTGCAATGGGTGGCTGTAAATTCCTTAGAAGGCCAGGCAAGGAAGGAGAGGTGCTTGGACAGCCCTGTATGGAAGGGAATGTTTGATGCTGGTGACAACAGGGTTGGGTGTTTATGGTTAAGAATCAGGGGAAGGCCAGCAAGGCAGATATTCTGGTGGGAGTCTGTTATAGACTTCCCACCAGGATGAAGAGGAAGATGAAAGATTCTATAAGCAGATGGGTGAAATCTCATAATCACCAGTCCTTTTTCTCATGGGGAGCTTCAACTTAACAAATGTCCTCTGGAAATGCAGAAACACAGCAGAGAAGAAGCAGTCTAGGAAGTTCCAGAATTGTGTGGAAGAGAACTTCCACAGCATTCCCTTTGATATATCAGCTGCTTCTGGCTTGGATGGGTTTGCTCTTTGCTGGGTAAAAGCTGGCTGTGGGGCTGGGCCCAGAGAGTGGTGGGGAATGGAGTCACATCCAGCTGCCAGCCGGACACCAAGGGTGTTCCCCAGGACTCAGTTTTGGGGCCAGTCCTGTTTTCTGAGGAGTGGCTGAGGGAGCTGAGGGTGTTTAGCCTGGAGAAAAGGAGGCTCAGGCTTTCAGCTTGAAAGGAGGTTGTAGCCAGATGGGAGTTGGTCTCTTCTCCTAAGAGGAAATGGCCTCAGGTTGTGCCTGGGCATGTTTAGACGAGGTATTAGGAAAAAATTTTTCATAGAAAAAGTTGTCAAACATTGGAAAACACACTGGCTTCCCAGGGGAGTAGTTGAGTCACAATCCCTGGATCCCATGTCATTTAGAGACGTGGATTAGTGGTGAAATTGGTGGTTAGGTTAATGATTGGACTTGATTATTTTATAGGTCTTTTCCAATATAAGAATTCTATGATTGTGTGAAGTACTTTTCTGGCCTATCTTTTTAGCAATAATTGTATGTGACACTTTATGCAGTTTATGTATTATTAGCTACAATTTTGAATCTAGTGTGGGTTTATTCTGTTACTTTATGAATGCAATCAGTTAATATTAAGCCTGTAGATGAATGTAATCACAGATTTTTTTCACTGAAATTTGATGAAGAATACTGCCTGTGACACCTCGTTAAACAGTAACTGGAGAATGTTTCTATACTACGTACACTGTTTACAAAATGTATCTGAAATAATCTATGATGACTGACAAATTACTGGTCGTATAGACCTGACTAAAAGTAAGCCAGGAGATGATAAATGACGCAAAGTTAATACATTGGCACGAAATACATAGCAGATTTATTTTTATTGCCACCTTCATGCTCACTTAGCCTACAACCTAAGTAGTTTTCCATTAGAGGCAGGAGTTTTGCTGCTCATAATATGAAAAATATGCAGTGCTTCAAGTTATACCTAAGAATATACAGTATGGGCAGTACCCTTATTTTGTCACAGCAGTGTTTTCATCTAAAACAAGGGACCTGAACAGCAGGCAAGGCACTCTTGTCTCTTCTGTTCCTATCAATATTTCAAAGGTGCTCACTTGTTTTTAAGGTGTCCAAGCTGCTGTTTTTTACAGTAGTAAAAAGCTGAGGTAGATACATATTCCTGACACTTCTCAATTATTTATCAGAATAAGTTCTTTGAGAGATAAAACATTGTTTCCAAACTAATTTTAAATATAATTTATATATAATTGTCCAACACAGTTCATTTAGTGACATGATGTATGGATTAGATGATGAATCTGACTAACAAAGAGGGAAAGTATCTGTAATATTCTGCTCATTTCATTTGAGTTTACTAAAAAACATTTAATAGTAATTAATTTTCAATTACTTCCATTCTCTGTTCTGAAACAGTTTGTCACTCTCCATACTGAAACACTTTCTCGGTCACTGCTGCTTATGATTGTTCTCTGAAAGCTTTAAAAATAATATACAATCTTCTTCCCTCACGTGTTTTGTTTTTTTAAAAGTTTAATACTCCATATTTGCCTTTTATACTAACTTACTGCCAGTTCTAAAATAAAATCTATTCTACAGTACCTGGAATAGAATAGCAACTGTCAGAGCCATCTTACTTCACTGAGTAATAGAAGAGAAATTCCAAAATCTTCAGTTTTAACACAAGTGCTCTACAACCTAATCTGAGACAGGGCTAGATATATCTGAGAGTGAATTTTTTCCTCAGAGTGGATTTATTAAAGATATTGGATAATATTATTTTGAAAACACATGATCATTAATTTTTCAGTATTGTAATTAGCAGTCATGAGGAAGGGGAGTGATGTTTCTTTGTTGTTGACAGCAAGTGTCAAATACTGAATACTTTCACAGGAGATTCAGGGGCTGATTCTCAGGGGGGAAGGCAATACAGCTGTTCTTCTTAGCTGGATAACAAAGAGAAGTGGTCAGAAATCAGCAATAAACCAGATAGGTAGATGTTGCTACTTTTTGTCAAATATTTTGTTTCAGGTAATTTAGTCTGGATGGTCTGTATCATAAAAACATAAATATGTGTATTGCTGCTGCAGCTTGCCTAGGAGTTGAGGCATTAATATGTATTCTGCTACTGCCCTCCCTGTTTCTGAACTTAGAATAAACCCCTTATCAGCACCAATTTTCTTTTGGGAGGTGAAAGGCTTGTTTTATCAAGAGATCCAGTACTCTGTTATTAGAGTGAGATGTAAGTACTCTTAAAACTTATTCTGATGAAAATAAACAGTTCTCAATTGTCAGAAATCTCACATATAAAGTGGGTGTTTTCAAATAAGAAGATAAATGTCTTTTTTAATTTCTCGTTTGAGTATGTTCTCATAATCAAGGTAGAAGAAAAATCCCATTTTTCAAATGTGCTAAATAACCTAGTATATTCTCACTTGGTTGATTTATGTATTTCCTCTGTAAAAGTTTATTGAGCACACCAGAGGGATGGTCCTAATTTTTAATTTGTAGATCAGCATTCAAACCCTACCGGCTTTAAACACAGGTTTTCAAACACAGATTAGATGGGAAAAGCTTCTGTAGCATGAAGTGTGAGGTTCTGTTGTGTTGAGATTATTAGAGGAGAGCATGGAAAAAATCACAAACAGAAATGGAATAGAAAGGATAAGATGGTTCAGCATTTTTCTGAGCAGATTCCAATTCCCATATTTGTTCCTGACCTTATAATTTTTATAGGATGCCTCATAACTCTTTGTGCAGGCTTTTCTAAAACAGGCTCTCCCACATCCAAATGAAGGGGATGGATGGATTTTCTCATAATCTTTCTAACTATGTGTCATATTTCACTGTAGCCCATCAATTTGAAGTGACAGGAATTAGACTGAGTGGTTACCAAAATTTTGAAGGCTTCTGCCATTTGATCTTCCCGTGACCATCAGTATTTGCTAGTACAGTCTAATCTGTCATTTAGTGCTTCTATTCACTTTTTATTGCTTATAGCTCATTTATTTGAAAAGTGAATAATCTGTAAAAACTAGGCAAAAACCCAGTGGTAGCCTTTAATATATTCTGGTGATGGGTTTAAAAGGGTATCTGTGCCTTGTGCAATTATGCCTCCTACCAGACTGTTCAATACACTTGGCTAAAGAGCACATAATTTTTCATTTGTGAGACCAAATGTGTATTTCCCAAGGCAGGTAAAAATTAAAAATGATTGTATTGTGATTATTAACATGTTAAGATAAAAAGGATAAATTGTACAGTGCATAACTGAGGAAAAGTATTAATTTTGGCTTAGGGCAGATATCTTCCTGAATATGTAAGAAGTCAATGGCCTGCAAAGAATACAAATACAAGGAATAAAATAAAGTACAAATCATTTTCAGAGAAAAGTTATACTGGTTTTTTGAAAGGTTTCTATACAGTACCGAGAAAAATAGATGTCTTTTAAGAAATGCCTCCAAATTTTCCTTTTTATTAATATACATCTGCCATGTCACAGGTTCTCTGCATGTGAATTTATACTTTTTCACAATACTAGCTGTTCTGTATATGCAATGTGCAGCAGTTGTTTACTGTAGCAACTCCCATTAGCTAAACTGACAGCATTTGGCAAAACTTTCCTATATCAAGTGTCCCATTTCATTTTCTGTCAGAAGTGTAGACTTTCTTTCAGCTGCTGACAAGAATTTGAATCTCTTGTCAGCACAAAGTTCCATATGTTCATTTATCCTTGCATGCCGCATTTTTCATTTGAATCATTTATTTTCATTGGATACCATTTCATTTGCGTGTTTTCTCTCGAGTGGATGATTCCATTTTCTTGGTGTTCATCCCATAAACTGCCATTTATCCCACATATGACTCAAAAGACTATTTTTTTGGCTATTAGTACAGAATTATGTGAGTCTGTTTTGCAAAGATTCCAGTGGGTTCATCACCTGTTATCACTGATAACATTAGCAATTTTCTGGAAGGGGACTTTGTCCTTCTTTGTGGCAGTGCTATATTATGTTAGGAGATTGTAAACTGGAGTTCAGGATTTTCCATTTGGTTAAAATGCATCTTTGGGAATTCAGAAAGTCCAGCCTGAAGTTATAATTACTTACTATAGTTTTACTGCATTTTGTCTCAGTGAATGTAACTAGATTTGGGCTTAACTTATCTGAAATTGTTAGTAAGTCATTGCATTTTCAGAGGTTGAATAATGTATAGCTACTTAGGACTCTTTCTAGGGTTTATAATTGCTATTTTTGTGTTGTCAGTTCTCTGATTTTATGTATATTTTTATGGGGGAGGTCATCTGGAGTTATGATGCCCACCAAGTACCCTAATATAGCAGTATTGAGCTGTTTCTCATGAGACTGAGTGACATTATTTAGAGCCTATGACACTGGAAATCAGATGTAAGCTCATAAATTCTATTATATTGGTTCTTCTTTTATATGTGTTGCATTTATACATACATTTTATCATCCTTCATGTATACTCTTATGTGGGTTTAGGCTTATAACCTGGTCACCTTATGGGCTATATATCTTCTTCAAATAACCTGTGAATTTTCTTTAGGTGAATTTAGCAGCATGCAAACACTGGTGCAAGCAGCCACAAGCTCTGCTGTTTGTATCCAGGTAACAGTTTAATGTACTGAGTAACCAGATTATAGGAATGCAATACTGTCCCCTCTCCAGTGTTTTGTCTGCCTTAAAATTATTTAGAGGACACATAACCAGTTTATTGCGTATCTGAAACCTGTTCTTACTGAATTCTTACTGCAGGTGATGTAGAGTCAACTTCTGACACCTACTTTTAAGTGTTGATGGTGTGAGAGCTGTTTAAGTTCCTGCTAAGAGCTCGTGGAATCTAGGAAGTTATGCAGCTGGCCAAATGCAGTTACCCCATTTTCTTCACCTCCTTAGCAATGCCAGAGCAGCTGTGTTTGTATCTGCTCACACTATGAAGAAATATCCAGGAGCTGCTTCTGAATGTGTTTTGCTGCAGGTGTTTCTGCCGCTCAGCTCAACTTGGTTGCAATTCCTTTTCTTCCCAGGTCTGCACAGATGAGAATAAGAGAGAAGCACTTCCAGAGGGCAGTTTAGTCCAGCTAAACTGGGGCTATTTGCCTCCTGGAGAAACATTCCTCTCCTCTGACTTAGAGAGAGCCTAGGAGGAGTAGCTAAATAACTCACTGACTACAGTAGCTGCCTAAACATGGTGTAAAATGTGTGTGTTCTCTCTCTCTCATGTGTTTGTAGATGTGGTGGGGGTTTTGTGTTTTGGTTTGTTGTTTTCTTTTTCACTTCCTTTGGTCTTTTGTGGGTTAAAGAGCTTATAGTTTTATGTGGGTCCTGCTACTCAGTATATTTCTAAATCATGCAATTGCCCATGAGGCAATAGAAGAGAAACAAGATGTAAACTCAAACTGCTGAGATCACTTTTCCCCAAAATGATGACCATGAATTTAGTCATGGGTAGCTATGAAGATATGTGAAAATATGTCTAGAAAATTTCTTCTACCAGATCACTCTAGGTTTTAAGCTGTGTCTTCTGCTGATGCTGCTGTGCACACAAATGTCTCATAGGTGTCGAGACAGTGATATTTGTTAGGGTTTTTTTGCCTCACTGAGAAATGTTTATGCTTGATACTGCTCTGGCTCATCTTGTCTCTGCTGTCACCAGGTGGGAAAGTGTTAACACCTTCTGTTCTTTGTGTTTCTTTTCCATATGAAATGGAAGTGCCTGCAATAACAGTCGTCTTTCATATTTATCCTTCTGTGTGGAATAACTCTGCTGAATCAGAATAGAGCTGCAAGAAGCTGTAGAAATGGCAGGAGAGATCAGAAATTTAGCTGTCCTTTTTGCCTTGGTAAATTAGCAGCTTTCAACTGACCAAATTATGCATCTGAAGCAGACCACAGTATTTATGAACAATTATAGCAGAGAAAATAATACATTGCTTATCATCTGGTTATTTAGGTTGGGTTTAGTATTATGCACTAAGAGTCACCAGAAGTGTTGGTATGTGAGTGAAAGTGTCTGGACTTGAATTAAAATTAATATCTTCATCTCTGTACTGCCTGTGTAGTTGAAAAGATAATGCAAAACCAAAAGAGTCCATAAGCACCAAGAAGCATGCATATTAATCAGTGCTGAAGATGAACATTTTTATTTTCTTACTTTGTGTAATTTTTTTCATGGTAGAAGTCTTCATAACTTACAAAATTAATATCTTCATCTCTGTACTGCCTGTGTAGTTGAAAAGATAATGCAAAACCAAAAGAGTCCATAAGCACCAAGAAGCATGCATATTAATCAGTGCTGAAGATGAACATTTTTATTTTCTTACTTTGTGTAATTTTTTTCATGGTAGAAGTCTTCATAACTTACAGCAGTTTGATTGAAAAAAATTGTATCAGTCACAAAGAACTTATATCAGGTTATACTGATAACTGGTTGTGAAATAAATGAATTAACCCTAAAAAGAGACTATGCTACTTCTTTTTATTAATGCCAGAATATTAATTTCCGGTATCTGAATCAGACATTACAGTTTTTAGGTGAACTTTGCTGATGGAGGAAATGTGAGTAACTAGTAACTAAGCAGATTAAAGATATAAATTATATTCTCCTCAGAAATACCATACGTTGTCTACTATATTAAACCTACCTAATTTTAATTTCTACCTCAGTCTGCTAGGTCCAACACAATTTTAATGACTTTTTTTTTTTTTGCAACTGCTTCATAGTTCAACAAAAAAATTTGCAAGACACACTTCCTAGAGGACTAAGTACAAAACCCAAAAGACTGAGTCACTTAATTTCATTGTTGAACTTCAAAGGTCTTTTTCTGGGAAAAGCTTACAGTTGTCCTGCTCTTTTTTTGTACTGGTTATATCAAAGCGTATTTCCCTGATCTGTAAATGAAGTGACAAATCCTTTCTCTCCATAACCTGGAAACCTGCTGGAAGCTGCAAGATCAAAGCTATGAAATAAACCTGTTCTCACTTATGCTACACCTATTACAGTCACAACAGTGCATTAGCCTGAACGGATCATCTCTTTTTCTTTTTAACTGTGATATTGTAATTCTATGCCTCATGAATAAGAGTTGCAGCAGTGTTTAAACCCCAGCTTGTTTATTTGCTTAAAAAAAAAAAAAAAAAATCGTAATTTTATTTTAACCTTTGGTTTGTGGGACATGGAATATTATGGAGGGTTAGCAACGCCTAAAAAATACTGCCAAAAAATGTTATTTCTGCAAGGGAAGCTATTAAGTGACAGCTTGTTGTTTCATTATCTTGTGATTCCTGTTAGATATGGAGCACACATATTTTACACCCAGGTGTTGCTGGGCTCTCACTGCCTCAGGTAAAACCAGGATCATTTCCAGGGCACGGAAGCAAAAATGCCGCGTGTTGTCCTTGGAGCAAACTTGCAGCTACATTTCCACAGCCACGAATTCCTTGCCCTAAACCTAATCCTGGGAGACTCAAGTCCTGTTAATAGCAAAAGGAGTTTTACAGATCGTCAACACTTATTGTGACTGACTCAGGATAGAAAATCTTCACCCAGGTGTTTGGGTGAGAGGGAGGAAAGGAAAAGGAAGCTATGGGGATTTTTAAATTATTTAATTAATTTTCTTTCAATATTGAGGTTCCTTTACTAGTTTAAATATTTTATGGGTTTTTTTCTAAGATCTTTACAACACAAGGCTGGAGCTTGACATTTTCCATGTTAGATGGGGGCAGATATTTAGAATAGTGTTAATATAAATCAGATTTGCTTAAAATACTTTTTTTTTTCTCAATTTCTCTGTTCTTACATAGTTTCTGCTTTTTCATTGTTATGTAATTTTCACTGCATGTCTCAATACTTGGGAACAAATAGAGACAAGCTGGACCTGACAGAAATAGAAAAAAATTGTTTTATGAGTTTAGTTAAGAAACTTTGTAGAAATCTGTCTTTATTAGCATGCTGTTTTGCTGATGATTTCTCTGTTTTCATTATGGCTTATAGCACTGTAAATTAATTTAACATGAAAGGATGAAAATATTGCTTTTAAATTTTTTCTCATTAAATTATGAAAAAATATTACAATAAATAATAAAAAAGAATGCCTCTGGTAGAAGCTTCTGTTTACTCAATCATTGCTGTAGCAAGAGTGAATTATTGCAGAGCTAACTCAGAGGCAATATTTTTGCAGTTACATTACATAAAACAGATGATCTCAAAACTTCAAAAAACAGCACAGAAAAGAAAGCAGTCTGGATCCTTTGAAAGTTAAACATCTATTTATATTTCTGTGAGAGGCTTGGGCAAGACAGTTGGCTGGAACTGAAGCCTCTCACATCTCAAGTGTTGTGGTAATGAAGTGAAAAGTAAATTTCATTGATACCCTGCATGTACCAGCTTGAGGTGCTGATTTTGAGGTCAGGATATTCCACATATAGGGGTGATTATAAGGGGTCTGGGAGGATAGAAGACAATTCTTTAAGTTACAATAGGGATGCAGATAATATCATCAGCCCTACTAAAATATCTGCAAGTTTGCATTACCAGGCAAGAGCATCTTTTGTTTTGTTTTGGTCTTGGCTTTGTATTTTAGTCTCCTTATGGCCCATATGGGATATTTTCTATACAGCTCTTTGTTGCCTGGGGTGCTAAAAACATTGCTTCTGCTTGGGTCTTTCACTTCTCATTTGTAAATCAATATTTCCAAGGTATCTTGCACATCTCAGTTCCATCCCTTTGCAGTAATCCAATTTAGCTTCAAGCCTGGATTGTTCCAAACTTAGCTCTTTACAGTTTTTCTGTTTCCTCCTTATATTAATTTAAAGAGGTGTTATACCATTCAAGGTGGGCAGGAACCGTGTAATATCGTACATTACAGGCAGGAACTGGACCTGCAACTACTGGTGTATTGCCTGTCATACTCATTGGAAATAAAATGATAGAATAGAAGATATTTTAAACCATTGACAGACAGATATCTTGGAAACTAGCACAAATGCTCTTAATTACTGTAATGGTAATGAGTCCTTTGATATGTAATCTTATGGAAGGGATAATCTATAAGCCTTTTTTATTTATTATTTTTTAAAGTAGTGATAAAATACACAAGCCACTGAAATAAAATACAAAATAGCTCTACTGATGCCATAATGCATTTGGGTTTTTTCCTCTCCTTATCTGAGAGTCCTGATCATGACTCTGAAAGATGCCTTGTGAATGCTGATTTACAACTGAGAAGTAGAAGAGCCAAGAAATTATTATTTTCCAGGGCATTTCTTGGTGATTTAGTAATCTTGTGATTTCTTAATTTTCTTCTGCAAGACAGGTAGAAATGTTACTTTTTTTTTGTAGTTGTTGTTGCTAGATAAATTAAATACATGTTATTTATGAAGCATTTGTGAATGTCACCTAGAAAACATAAATTAAGTACATTGTTATATTAGGTTATGATTTTCCATGCTATGGAAAGGTGAAATAAGAAACTTCTTTTGAAGTTCTTAAGACATTTAGCATGCCAGAGATATATGTTTAATAAACTTGCTATATATGCACGTGTTTATATGTATAATTTTCCATATATTTAGTTCTAGAATACAGGATTTGCATTTGGCTGTCAGTCTCCAGAAGGTGTTCTCGGTTACACTTCTAGGATAGCATTTATGATACAGTGCTGACACTGAGCAAGCTGATCTCAAGAACAGAGTTATTAGAAGACAAAACATTGTTTCTTCTGGAATGTTGTCGATGATATTTACAGTCATGAAAATAAAACATTTGCAAGTTTTTCCAAAATGTTTGGCTCAGTTATGCCTTCCTCCAGGCCTTCAGGAGTTACTGCTCTGCAGTAGGCAATGGTGAGAAAATAAACTGTGCCACAGATGCTACTGGGAAATCTTGAATGCTTTCCAGAATTTGTAGTCACAGCATTCCCATGCCACTTGCTTCCCACTGTCTTGTAAAAAGTGCTAGTGTACAGTTTGGGTTATTCCCAGTCCTTTTAGGTAGGTTTGGGTGTTTTGGTAAATGAGGGAAGTGGAAGAGGGAAATCTGTATGTTCCCAAAAGATTGTTCTTCTTGCTGATTTACACCTGGACAACCAAACAAAAAATCTGTTTACATTTGGCTGCCTTCAGAAACGTATTTTCTTAAAACAAATGTGTGAAATTATACTTAGGAAATCTTAGTTTAGGAGCTGCACATCCACTTGGGCAGAAAGAAGCATATATTGTTTCTGCATCAAACTAAGTGATGCTGCTCTTGTTAGAGATAATAAATGTTGTTAATAAACTGTTTCAGCATGTTCTACAGAGCAAATTTATTTGCTAAAATTATTTTCTAATTTAAATAAATTATTTTGAGTCTATCATAATTGTCTCATGGAATATTAATGAACAGAGAGAGACTAAATTTAAACAATTCCCTATTCATCTCCCTTTTCAGACACAGAAAAATACTGTTCTATTTTAAGTTATTTTGTGCTACACTTCTGGTACCTATTTCTTGTTAAAACAACTGTAAAAGTCGTATTAATTCTTTTTTTTTTTTGTCTTTGTTCCTTAAATTTTACCCTAGCACTTGCCCAACTGAAAGAAAAAATTCTAGAAACAAATGTTCAAATCTTGTTTAGTATTTTGCTGATGTTGGTGTAGATATTGTCAGAGTACATTAGTCCTGCAAATGCAAAATAGTGCATACATAGGGATATGTATGGCTGTTATAAATTAGTGATAAGAGTAGCTGATATTATTCTTTATTTTCAGGATAGTTGTTTAGCTGCTGTTAGGGATTTCCTGTCTGGAGGGGTAGAGGGAATAACTGTGATATTCAAGCTCACAGAGCAAACAGTTGCAGCATTGTTGGAGAAAGTAAAAAAATCTACGTATATATGAGACTCAAAGGATATAAAAGTGTCCTTTCAAATTAATTGTTTGTTTGTTTGTTTATTGGTTTTGGTTTTTTTGGTTTTTTTTTTTTCCCCCTCTAAGGCTGGTGTATTTGAAGCCCCAGCCTTTGCACCCAGGCCCGATTCTGTTTGGGTGTGCTGGGTAAAACCACAGATACACTTGTTCATTAGTGGGGTTGGTTTGCAAGCCTGGTACTCTTGTTGGATTTAGCCTGAGCTGTACCTTGGAAAATTCTGTTGTTATGAAATTCTTAGCACTTAATGCTCTGTAAAGAAGCCATACTTCTGTTTTGTTTTATATCTGCTTCAATGTTTTTGAAGAAAACCAGGGTTCTCTGGACTTCAGTTAAACCATTGCTTGTACTAAATGAATTTGGCAGTTCTGAAATTGGATTTTTTTAATTCCTTTTACGTTACATTCCCAAACCATCATACTGATTAATTGTATTACCATTTTAAAGAATATACTAGGGCTGCCAGGTGTGGAGGGGAAACAGAACAAATTGATGTTCCGTAATTCTGTACCAGTCTTCTGACATTATTGAGATGAAGTGGAGCTTTCCACGGAGCTGATGCCCAGACTTGAACCAGATGTCAGCAGTTATTTTAATGTTAATGAGCTGGCAGAGTGGTCAGAACCAAGGGATCCAGAAGTTACAAACCCCTCCTGCTGTCCAGGAAAGTATTTCAGTGTTTCATATCATAGTGATGTTGCTTTCCTGAATCTGTGAATTACAGAGGCAGTGATAGTTTTAATTGTTTGAATCATTATGGGTTTTATAGTCAAACAAGTCTTTACCATGATTGACTGTTTTCCTATGAATTTAGAGATGCAATTAGATTAAGGGCTGTTCTGTGCTGTTCCAGCTGAAGGTGAAGAGAGATAATTATGATGTATTTGTCATTAATATGGCATGAAAATTGTTATTATAAGAGGGTAAAGAGCCAGCAAAGTAGCAATATTGTAACTTCTTAAAGAAGTGAGGAAATCTTTTATAACAAATATCACATTTGCATGGAATGGCTGCATGAGGTCTCTGTGAGCTGTTGAACATGATTCCTGAGGCTTTTTTGCTAGACTCTCCTAGTTATCTCAGGATTATTTTTTTTTAAAGTACAATGAACATGTTAGTGTCTTATGGTTTAAGCTAATCACATAAAATATCAGAAGATTAATTGCTAGAACTTGAATTAAAATTAGACAACAGAGAATTATCTTTACCTTAGAAAATTGATTCTGGAAGCATGTAAAGCTCATTGACTTTAGTACTTGGGTTAGATGAATATAAAGATTCAGATTTTGGCTTGTCCAGACTAAATCAGGTTGCATTCAGTCCCCAAATGTATCACTTAGAACTGTTTTTAGAGCTGGTTGTCTTCCTTTGATAGGAATAAATATTTTCAAAATTAAAGCTTTTCAGAGCAATAAATGAATTTCAAAGTAATTTTAATAGGAACATGTTGAATAATTTTCATTATGGTGATTTGGTTTTAGGACATATATTACTTTTTCATGTGCATGCTATAGTGAAATATCGTTTTATGGCACGTATACAGTAAATTAATATTCTCTTTTATGATTTTGTGATTATATCAAAAGATGGCATAGTTATGAATCATAACTCTCTCCCTCAATCAGGGTGATAGCGTACTTCCAAGATTTCAATAATTCAGTATTCATATACTCAGAAGTCTTACTCACAGAGCAGGAGTCTGCTTGAAAGTCCCTGAATGTGCTTAAATGAAAGGAAGAAGTCACAACAGACCAAGAGTGGTGTTTAATATCTTATTATTTATGTGTTCTTCCAAAAGCTACAGAGAACTAGGCAGGAGTGAAGCAGATGAATGAAGATGGAATAAACAAAAGTTAACTCAGGCCAGATAAAAGCTGGTGAAAGGATGAGGGTGGTTGGGGATGCAAGTAAATAACTAAATAAATTCTCCCCATCTGTCCCTAGCACTTAATCTTTGTGTAATAACTGGAAAGGCAATGTCTTGTATGCTGAATCTATCTTTAAAAAAGGGGCATAAAAGCCAGCACACATCAGTTGTGCTTTTCTGAACCTAAAATACGTTTATATGTGCACTATAGAAATAATGTGTGAATTTTTATGTAGTCATTAATCTGTCCTTAGTACAGCAATGATATAACAGCTACCATTTTAGTCACATTTCAATAAAATCACTTTTGCATACCAAAACACTGCACCTAAGTAGAACTAAGATGAACATGAACTTGTGGTTGTATTGATGAGTGATGTCTCTGTATTTGCCAGTGTCTGCGTTGCCTTTCACAGGGGCACAACTATTCTTGTGTCATAAAAACATCACTAAAACCAATCCCTGGTCTAGAATATAAATGCCAGTTTTTAAGTGCACTGTAGTACAGTAAATAACCAGACAATTCAAAATGTTGTATTTGAAAGGATAAAGAAACTCTGTCTACTTTCTTTTATGGATTTCCAGTATATTTCTTGGAGCTGGTAGCTGCAAGCAATATCCCTCTGTGCTTCTTTTGCTGACTTCTGAATTCCAAAGCAGAGACAGCAATAAGCAGGACTTCTCAAAGTGTATTTTAGCAATTCTTTATATGTATACAGTCATGTGTGTCTAGACCTGTCACACTGCATTCTGAAACTTCCGCTTTATAAACCTTTTGGGGAAATGTGACTGTTAAGAGTAATTTTATCAGACCTAAGAGAAGAAGAGCCATGAAATTTAACAGTGAGAAGTAGTATTTTTTCACATTTAACTGAATGTATAGAAATTTCCTGAAGACCATGATTCTGCTCTGAGCTGTTGGAACATGGGTTTTTGCCTCTATGGTCTGTCATTTTTTAATGGGGGTTTTCTTAATTTTAGTTGGGCTCTTCACAAGAGCTCCTTTTATGCTGTCAGATTTGAAACTGGTGCTATAAAATCAGTGTTATAAGTCATAGTTTTCTCATATGTCTGTTCACTTCTGAATTGCTTGCTTGCTTGCTTACTATACTTTTGCAGGAAAGGAAGGAAAATGTTGAGGCATTTTTGTTTCCCTTCCCAAAGGAGCATTGCATATCTTCAGCACCTGGCAAAACGACACAAGGTGGTTTGGGTATTAAATCCACCAAGCCCTTCCTGACTCTCCACAGTGAGTCAGAAGTGTGGAGTGTCCTTTCTGAACACTCCGTGTTCAGCAATTTCTGGTGTGATGTCATTCCTGGCTGGTGGCACTGGAATTACAGAGTATACCCACAGTAGAAGCATATGGTATTTTGTAATGCTATTATAATGAGTACGATTGAAATAAGAAAGATTTGACATTTCCTCCAAAGAATAAGTGTCACAGAGGCTATTGGAAACCTGTAACTCTACAACAAGTAGGTATTAATTAATGGTGTATCACAGTGGGATTCCTGTTGAACTGTTTATTATATGTACATTAGGGTGAAGCAAAGTGCTTGGGTTAATGTTATTGCCGTTAATTATCAACAAATTAATAATGATTACCCAACTTGCAGAATAACTTTATGATGAGTTATTTCCTCTGATTTATTAAACTGTAAGATTTTAACCAGAGGAGAGATCTTAACATGTGCATTCTTTGCTGTTGTGAGTTAATGTGCATATTTTTCTATCAAAATACCTTCAATATAGAAGTGAATGTAGACTTTCAATGTAGACCTTCAGTGTTTCCATTTTGGTAGAACAAATCTATTAGGTTCATTTACATTTATTCCCATGTAGAAGAGTTGATAGAATGTCTAAAAGCTGTCAAGGCAGTATCAACTGATTTCCAGGAGAAGTTAAAACGGAACTTGATTTTGATACTCAGAGTCTTGGAATATGGAACCAAATATTAAGAAACATCTACTTAGAAAACTGACTAAAAGTTATAGAAGCAGAACTAAACCTTTCATATGCTGTTTCTGAAGTGTAATTGAGCATATAAATATGAAGGTGGATATAAATTGAGGCTCTTTCAATGAAGAGAGCTTTCTCATGAAAATACTAGATTTGGGAATTGCCATAGCAACAGTGCTGTTTCAGAAAGGGACTAACACTATATATTTTCACTATTATATTTCCATTTCAATACATTTTCCTTAAAATTATGCATTTTCTGGACTTTGTAATGTTAAGCGAGTGTCATACATGTGTGCTGGCTCCAGGGTCTCTGAAGAAAAATATTTAGCTGAAAGGAATTTATGTGCAAAGCCATAAAATGGCAACTCTAGCATTTCAGAGGCGGCATGTATCTGAATAAAAAGCAGTAGTAATGTAGCAGTGAAAATGCAGAGTAAGATTTTTAGTGTAAGTAGTACCCTATTTATCTGATTTTAAATTATTTTATATAGTTTTCCAATTTGTTGGAGACAAAAGGAAATCACTTTTGGCAATTAGTAATAATTTTGAGTTTGAAGAGGAAAAAAAAGAAGAGTTTGCCATTTAATAGTCTAATTTATTTAGCACTTAAAACACTAACCTTTCTCATATTTGAGGATATTCTTTACATCAGGATGACCTAATTAGTTTTTTGTGTTGTATATGATGTAAATAAATGAAGTTGCTTTTAATATTTGGGAACTGTGCACTTTACCTTTGTTCTCATGTAATGTTTTTTCCAAATACATTCTCTCTAAATATGCCCTCAAAAATGTATTTATTTCTTTTCCTTTCTTTTGCACTGGCAAGGCTTCTATTGCAAGGCTGTTCTTATATCCACTCTGCCAAGAAGCTAAATTATCTGAAGACATAGCAAAGAACATATAATTAACTAGAGCATCCTAATTGCTCTAGTTTCATTTTTAAATTTAAAAGAGGCAGCCAAGACCTTCTCTTTTGATGGCCCATAGAGTGGTTCAAGTGGCTCACAAAATGGAACTTATGAAAAAAGAAAGACATGTCTGATTTTTAATCACATTCTATATTTACAATTCTCTTATCTGGAACCAGTATCTCCTCTATTAAGTAAGTATATGTTTAATTTTTTATCTTTCCCACAGACTTTGCTTAGGTGGGTTTGCTCCATCCATTCGATAGTTCTGGATATGGAAAAAGTTTTGTCCATTTGCTTCTACTGTGTTGACTCTGGTGCTAGAAAAAGTTACTATCTTTTACAGAAAAACCCAAAAGTTACTTGCTTTTTTATGTCTTATGATTTCCATAAGACATAAATAATGTCTGACGGAAAAGAGTTGCAGAATTATAACAATTTCAGTGTTTTTTCACTGACACCACCAATACTGAAGTAGCAAGGACAGAGTAATTGACAAGACAGCATTAAATTCTCTTTAGCTGACTTTCTTCATTACTTTTTATAAAGTATAAAGGGAAATTCCACAATGGGAAACATTTTTGTGTTTATCCTAAACAGCAACCAGAACCTCCTCTTTTGTCCACTGAGAATTCTTGTTTCTCAGCCACAAAAATAGGTTCCTTCTTTTGAAATCTGTTTTCTACGCTGAGATCCAACAGACCTCAGCTATCTGTTAGTGCAGGATATTAATTCAGTACTAGATGTTCTTTTTGTTAAAGGCCATGACCTTAGGATTCCTGAATTTCTGACTTTGTATTCAACATAAACCTGACCTATAGCATGTGTTGGCTTCCTTGTTCTGAGCACGACTTAGCTTGAGTTAGGTTTGTCTTTAAAAGCCAACTGTCTTTTAGAGGGGTGAAAAGTCATTTCTAGCCTATTTAATTGACTGTTTCCTACAGCTGTTATACAATTACATTAAGGTAAGCTAAGAGGCAAAAAGAAAAGTATTTGTGTATTTGGTAGTGTATTTATACTTTCAATGAGTACAACTCATGACCTCTAAGTAAAAGAGGCACACACAATGCCTTGTCAAACCAGAAACTACTGAGGTATAACACCATGCTGAGCTAAACTCAATTCTGAATATAAAAAAGTGTCCTTATTCCTTTTAAAAAAACATTGACTAACTACATGAATGTACATGCTTGTACACATGCTTGCACTAAGACTGTAATTAAAGCAAACAAAAAGAATTAAGGAGGCTTAAAAATCATTCTACTAAAAATCATTTTGCTATCCTAAAGCATGTTCATTGCTGCTGTGTCACATGAGAGAATGGAAGAAAAATTATTATTTGTTTGCAGTACTCCTGGTTTCATTATCCTCCACTTCCTCTGCATAACACAGCCCCATTGCAGCTGTTGTGGAGTTGCAGATTTGCCTAATTAATAATAAAGCACCGTACCAGCCTAAGAGCAGACTTTCTGTGCCACCAGTTACAGGATGCTGGCAATATTTGTGCTCTGGGCAGTTGTTCCACCTGGTGCCAGGTGTCAGGACACTGCCATGCCCCTGTGGCTCTGATGGCATTCAAGAAGGGCTGACCCTTCATGTTTCTCTTTATGTCCATGAACCAACACATTTTACACCTGTCTGGTCTGGCCAGGTGCTGCTCTTCTGTGGGACAAAGCTGCTGTCCAGTTGTGTTTGCTCAGTTGACCCAAGGCTATCTGGGTCACTCCTACTTTTTGAACAGCTTTAAAAGTTTTGTTTGTTTGTATCTCTAAGTGATACACCATATGCTTTGCCATCTGTTGTTTGCATGCCTTGTTTTAAGGAAATATGTAGACCGTTTTTAAAAAAGACACTTCTATTAAAAGTAACATTATACTCATGTTTTCCAAGCACACCTTGGTAGGTGGAGCTGAGCTAAGTCTTAGTCCTCTTAAAATTGTTGTGATTACAGCAGTCTTGGTGGACAGAAAAAAAGCAGAGTAGCAGATGGATTTGAAATCAAGCTTTCAATTTCAGTGAGTGTCAGTTTTACTGTCTTTGTCTAGAGTCAAAGCAGGTATTAGAACTCTAAAAACAGCTCTAAAACATCTGAAAGATACCTTAAGATATCTTTTTTTCACTTTTAATCAGGAAGGAGACATAATGAACTATAATTTCTTGGCATCAGCTTGAAGTTGAATTTTGTCATATAAAGATATTAACTTTGGGAACGCATTTTAGAGCCTTTCCATTTAATTATGATTTTGGACGTTTCTAAAGATTGAACAGAAAATAAGGAATCTCAGACTATGATAAAGGAAAGGTTGGTTGTCTTCCCTGCTTTCTCATATCTCAGAACACACTCCTGAGCAAACTGAAGCATGAGAAAAACCAGCTTCCATCCTATCCCAGCCCTGAATGGGTACACATTTCATATAGTTGGGCCTCAAGTTTTGGGCAAAACCCAGAATTTCCAATTCACAAAGAAAAGTTTCAATTTGCTATTAGGCTGAATCAGACCAGAATGAAAAGTACTCTAAATTACCTTGAAATTAGGCATGCTTTGGAGCTTGCTGATTTCTCTTCTCACTTCAAAAACCTTTAGTCACTGGGAACTTCACCAGGACAAGAATTCCAGAACTTTCAATTCCAGAAGAAACCCACCAGCCTTCAGTGGTATCATTTGTTCCTTTTACACTGAGGTGACCTGGAAGTAGCAGATGCTGAGGAAGGGGTGTCCTGGTGGAGCTGCAGTCCCCAGAAGGAGGGGATTTGTGGTTTTGTGAAGTTTGGCAGCATCCAAGGCGGGGCTTCATCAAAACCCCATCTTGAAGCTGGCAAAAGTTTGTTGAGCCCGAGGCCTTTCTAGAAAGGCATTTCTGGCTCTGGCAGTGTGAGTGGTGAATGTCTATGAGAACACCAGGCTGCAGGAGATTTTGTGATCAGAAAACATACTGCTTGATTTGTCAAGCAGGCTGCTTGGCCTTCTCTTTCGTTTAAATATGACAAGTAAAACAGGCTCCACTAATCAAGTAATTTTCTTAATCAGATAATTGTATATATTTTGGCATCTTGATTCAGTGAAAATGATGGAATGCTGGCATACTGTTACCAAATATACCAGATCTGAGCATTACGTTAGTGCCACACTCGTGGATTTAAGGCTACACAGGCTGCATAAGAACTGGGATTTCAGAGAACCCGGAGACATTTTTAAATAAATATCCCTTTCGTCATCCATTTCCAGACTGCTGAATGCTCGTTTCTGGAGTTAATATCATTATGGTTTTAAGTTTTAAAAGGCTGTGAGTACATGTCCCCTTTTAACCTGACCTTCCAGAGATTTCATAACATAAAGCCAGTGACTCCATGTTGCAGCATATTCCTTTTGTTCATTGTGGGTTTTTCCTCAGTGTTTGTAACAAGTGGTATCTAAGCTACATTTCTGCTCTTTGTTGTCCTTCTGCTTTTTGTTGTTTCTTATGCAACAGCCGCACTACAATACTCTTCTACACAGAATAAGGATAACATTATTAATTATTATTATTTGCTTGATTTTATTTTAGTAAAAAACCCATTCTTTTAAAGTAGAATAAAAATGCTTTTTCCCCTACTCTTTTCCTGGTTTTATGTGTGGAAAAAGCCTTAATAAATGTATCCTTTTTTTTTTTAAACATGAAATAATGGGAAAGGAAAAAAACAACAACATTGTAGAGTTTGTGTAGATGCTGACTTAATTCTACTAATTTCTTCTGTAGTTCAATTTGTAAGAAACACTTTTATGAAATATATGGGGTTTAGATTTATTTTTATAGGTACATTAAATATTTGAATAAAGTTTGTTTCAAAGCTTTTTCATTACATGCTGCATCATCAGAAGAAAGCTCTTAAAATGTATACTCTTGTGATCTGAAGTTGCCTTGCTTCCCTAAATATGCCAGCATGTGCAAGATATGCTTTGAAATTAATAACATTGAAAAACAACTCAGCAGTTGTATTTGCCTTATTTAATTCCTGCTGAGATGATTATGCTTCTATTAGCTGTGCAATTATATTGCACAGCTCACTCGAAGTATCTCAAGCTGTAGCTTTTTTGATTCTATTTTAGCACTTCACAGAAAACTTCAAAGGTTGAACCACTGTGAATAGATCTTACCAAACAATTTATGTTTCTGACTTTGAATTACATTGGCTCATTTCTTATTTATTTTTAATAAGTCATGTTTAAATGTGATATTTTTGCATGTGAAGAAATGTGTTTAGACAAATATAACACTATAGAGGTTAGATATGTGGAAATAGCCATGTGGCAGTTTAAGATTTCTATGAATTTCTATATGAAGCTCTGCTTTGAACAAATATTCCAAATTTACAAGTTGTGTCTAGGTTTGGTTCTTTTAATAGTAATTGCAGGTAGAAGTGAAAGTCTAAAAGAAGTTGGTGTTTGAGGAATGAATGAACAGAAGTGGAGGCTGGAAGACTTCTTTAGGGGTCTCATTCAAAGCAGGGATAATTTGTGGAAATTCAGCTTTGACGTGTTGGTGCACCTTGTGATTGTACAACTAGATTCCATTGATTAAATGTCAAAGTACCAGGCTACTTGGATATTGGTTTGGGATTTGTGTTAGTTTTAATTTAGGTGAGTACTCCACCTGGAGGAATAGTAGTTTGGAGGACGGTAGCCAATGTAATCTTAGTCTTATATAGTAAATTCTGTTTGTAACATATAAATATTACAATTTCTTAATGAAATACCATTGAGGGGCTTTTGGTGGTGTTTGTTGGATCAGTCTTTTTTCCACCAGTTTAGGTCTCTTTGTTCATTTTATTCAATACTGGACAAAACTGTGAGTCCAAGCAAGAGAAATAAGTATTTAAATCTCTGAAAGACATTATTTATATAAACTCTTCAGCAAAGATATCAAAAATAGCACTGATATGAAAGAAGAGCTATAAAAAATAGTCAGAATGTCTTTTAAAAAGACAGCATAGAATATTTTACTGCTCCATGACACAAGTGGCTAAATCTGCAGTTTCTGAACTTTTTACAGTGAAAAAAAAATTTGATAAAGGCATTTGTTTACTCCATAATATGTACTGATGTGATCTTAGATTTAATACCCAAACAGAATCACCTTATAAATAAATTATCTGGAGGCATATTTTTAATGTGCTGTCAAAAATAGTCTGTTCCCATTGGATCCAACCATCTGAAGCTTATGCCCATTTTATTTTGTGAATTGTATGAATTGAAAACACGTGTTGTATTTCAACTTGCATTTTGAATGCATCTGTAAATTCTGTGTGGTAAACTATCAGGAGTTGTGAGAAGTGGCTCCAAGCAAATAGTGCCATAGGAATAAGACGGGTAAAGAATAAGATAAGTAACAGAGAGTTTCCAGTTTACAGTTCACAAGCATTTTCAGAAATTCTTAAATCTTTCACACATGAGCAGAGTAGGCACAGTAGCTTATGCAGAGTAAATCCAACATTTCTTTGCTGCATCAGACTTAGTGTGCATATACTTTGAGACTACACAGCACACGAGCAGAGGTTATTCAGGATTTTTGTCTGTGCTGCCCTTGATGAAAGCACTTAGACAAGCAAACTGCACTGCATAGTGTATACAGGATGTCATTGCGTATTTAATCTAAACTAAGGTGATTTATCCCTGCAAACTGTGGAGAAGAAGAGTTCTATTGTCACATTTACACGAACAGATTTTGCAGTGGAAATGGAGAACACATTGAAGAAAAAAGCTGCACTAAACCAACACATCGACTCCCTTTGAACAGTATTTCCTTGAGACCAGCAAGTTTTTGAAAGCTTCAGGCTGGAAACTTTCAGTTGAATCTTGTGGGCATAAAAAAGATCAGAGGCTTATTTAAAGAAAGAATACTTCAAATGGCTAAAATACAGTCAAGAGCAAAATGTGCAGAAATTTCTGCTGGGAGTGACAGCTCTGGTGAGAACTTGAAGTCGACTGCATAGATTTTATTTTTTGCAGACACAAAAAAATGCACTCATGCATTCTCCATCCTCCCCTGCTGGCTGGGATTAGGGAACCTTTTGGTTGTTTGGGTTATTTTAAAGCAAGTTTAGTGTGTGGGTGTGCTGGGAAAACTTAAGGCCTCTTGACTTTACAGACAATTTAAGGACATAAAGGAACTTCTGTACTTGGAATGGTTCTTGGGGGCACTATGGTGGTTGAGGAGCTCTGCTGAACAACCCCCAGGGATATGCGGCTGAATGGCAAAAGTCCTGGTGTGGGCTTTGAAACACCTCAAATATCAAAGAGGGAGCTTCCATTTGAGAATAACTAAGAGAGACTGGACTTTTGAATGACATCTGTCTGTGAGTGGGTGTTGATTTCCACATATCCTTAATACAATAAGGGATGAATCAAATCAAACTCAACCCTATTCTGAGGCTAAAACTGCAGTGGGATATGACAGTATTCATTGCTTCCAGGTATAGGAAGATTTTGCTGCTCTGTGACACAGGTGGCTACAGCAATAAAAATTTGGAATGTGATGTGTATATAGATAATTTATATGTAATGGATCTTTATTGATAAGGAAGTTTTGGGGAAAAAAATTCTAAAAATTTGTCTAAGAGGTATCTAAGCCCCCAGGGCAGAGGGTTTGGAACTAGATGATCTTCAAGGTCCCCTTGCAACCCAAACCATTAAAGCACTAAAGTAATGAAAGTAGATATGAAAAAATATGGATGGCAAAGCCCAAACCGATGTGAGCAGTTGTAGTTGTCAGAGTTGAGTCTTGCTGTGGTAAAGTGAGGACAACCAGTCTGTGACTAATATATCTTAATAATGATCAGGAGCATGAAAAATGGCAGAGTACTTTACACATTGCAGGTAGAAGAATAAAGTAAAATGTACCAAATTATGCTTTTGCAATGTGCGTCATATTTTAAAATTAGTCCAGTTATGAACTACCTAGAGGAGGAAAGCAAATAGAATATTTTATGATGCTATATGTGGGAGAGTTTATTAAAAAATCTTGTAGCAGTGTACCTACTTGCCTCCAACATGCAGTTTCGATGTTGCCAGCATATAACTTATTGCTGATGGGGAGAAGGAACTCTTATTTAAGGAAACATTTTGCAAATCAGTTAAAACAATAACCTCATCTTAAACATTTGTTGAGGAAGTAAATCTTATGCTCAGGATTAGTTCCAGGATAGTTGTCAGAGCTTTATTTGAAAATAATTAAAATATTTGAAAAAGTTTTGTATTGTGAAAAAAATTAAAATAGGAACCTAGATAACCCATATTAAGGAGAATGAACAAGGTGAAACTGTCATCCAGGGCAGGAACATTGGACATCTATAAAGTAAAAAGCTTTCTTCTCCCAGCTGTACAAAGGTTTCTTATTTCCATATACATATATTGTTAAAACTATACTTGCTAAAAGTTAATCTTGTTACTATTTTTTCTACCTGTTAGCTATGGTGTCAGAAACTATGTGGATTTGCCTGTTTTGTATAAGTAAATAAATATTCCAAACGGTCTTCAGGACAGATTGTTAAAGATTCAACATCAACACTAAATGTTCTTTTGAACATTTTAATGAATTTAAAAATAAATCTTGCATTTCCAATAAGTTGCCAAATACTGCTGGGAAGAAGCAAGTCCAAAAGCAAGTGTAAGATTAAAATTGTTGCTGAAGCTAGTACATGTTAGTAATTAAAAAAGACAGTTGGTTGCCTTTTTCATTTCCTTATTTTCTAAGCTTAAGAACCCACTCCTGCTGTGCAGAGTTAGAAGTCCATCATGCTACCTCTTTTGTCATCAGTACCTCTGCATGCACATACAGACACAGATTTAACTCTTTGAGGCTGTTGGAAGAGCACACAAAGCTACAGGGCCTAAGATCTACAAAGTATCTTCTAAGCAATAATTTCTTTATATCCTTGTCATATAAAGCTAAGCCTTCTTTAGACAACGAAGTAAGCTAAGTGATTTATGTGCTGACTTCTATTTATTATCTGCAACATTACTGGTTTGTTTTTGGGGTTTTTTTTTTTTTTTTTTTTTTTTTTTTTTTTTGTAAGTGAGGTGATCTTCAAGGCTGTTAATTATCAGATGAAGATAGTTTCGAGGCAGCTTGAGATGACATGTTGTGGATTTAAGTGACCCTCAGTTAGATAGTCTAAGGAACATGAGATTAGTTACTGAGTCTCTGATTTGCTGAAATGTACTGTAGTTGCATTCTAGGGTCAGGAGGATCTGCTTTGAGTCGTCCTTTTCCAAGGGTACACCTATCTTTGCCCATTCTTCCCTCTGTTCTTTCTGAAAATCCTTTATTTTTCAGGCTTTTGAATCTTTGGTTTCCCACAGCAAGAAGTTTCAGAGGTCTATGCTTGTGCATTTCCAAAGCAGCTGCCTGTGGAGCAAGGAATTGCAGCAGGGGATGCCTCTTTGCTTCTCTCAGCTACTGAAGAAGAAAGAGCCAAGGGTCCTCAAGAGCCGTTTCAGTCATGTGTGCTGGGCAGTGACCCGTCCAGCAGGGTGTGCAGCCTGAGCACAGCACATGGGAGTAGATCATGGAGATCGTTAGGAGCCAATAGACCTTTTCTTCCTCAAACCGGGACAACTGCAGTTTGATTTGTTCCAGCCTTGGCAGAAGCACCCAGTGGTTTCAATGGTACAGCGATCACCCCTTTGAGAGTGTTATTTCAAACACGATGCCTGTGGCATTGTATTAGTATTGGAGGTTTTTATTGTGGTAATATCTGGAGCTCTGTGTAAGGAACAGAGGCATCGTCTGAACTTCAGCAGTCGGAGGCACTGGCCTTGTCTTTTCTTGCTCAAGGAAACTTTTGAGGGTGGATTTTTGGCTTGCTCTCTTTCCAACATAAAGCACCTCTNCCTCCAACATGCAGTTTCGATGTTGCCAGCATATAACTTATTGCTGATGGGGAAAAGGAACTCTAATTTAAGGAAACATTTTGCAAATCAGTTAAAACAATAACCTCATCTTAAACATTTGTTGAGGAAGTAAATCTTATGCTCAGGATTAGTTCCAGGATAGTTGTCAGAGCTTTATTTGAAAATAATTAAAATATTTGAAAAAGTTTTGTATTGTGAAAAAAATTAAAATAGGAACCTAGATAACCCATATTAAGGAGAATGAACAAGGTGAAACTGTCATCCAGGGCAGGAACATTGGACATCTATAAAGTAAAAAGCTTTCTTCTCCCAGCTGTACAAAGGTTTCTTATTTCCATATACATATATTATTAAAACTATACTTGCTAAAAGTTAATCTTGTTACTATTTTTTCTACCTGTTAGCTATGGTGTCAGAAACTATGTGGATTTGCCTGTTTTGTATAAGTAAATAAATATTCCAAATGGTCTTCAGGACAGATTGTTAAAGATTCAACATCAACACTAAATGTTCTTTTGAACATTTTAATGAATTTAAAAATAAACCTTGCATTTCCAATAAGTTGCCAAATACTGCTGGGAAGAAGCAAGTCCAAAAGCAAGTGTAAGATTAAAATTGTTGCTGAAGCTAGTACATGTTAGTAATTAAAAAAGACAGTTGGTTGCCTTTTTCATTTCCTTATTTTCTAAGCTTAAGAACCCACTCCTGCTGTGCAGAGTTAGAAGTCCATCATGCTACCTCTTTTGTCATCAGTACCTCTGCATGCACATACAGACACAGATTTAACTCTTTGAGGCTGTTGGAAGAGCACACAAAGCTACAGGGCCTAAGATCTACAAAGTATCTTCTAAGCAATAATTTCTTTATATCCTTGTCATATAAAGCTAAGCCTTCTTTAGACAACGAAGTAAGCTAAGTGATTTATGTGCTGACTTCTATNAGCTAAGTGATTTATGTGCTGACTGTGCTGACTTCCATTTATTATCTGCAACCTTAAAGGTTTGTTTTTTGGTTGGTTTTTTTTTTTTTTTTTTTTTTTGTTTAGATGCATTTAGTCTTTTTTATCTTGAATTCAATCCCTCTTCTCCACAGAGGACAAACCTCAAAGACTGATAACAAATGCAGTTTCTCATAACTCCCTTGTCTCTTCAACTATCCTGAATAAAATATGTTGAATTATTTTCTGTTTTCCTAATTATTTTTTCAATTCCTTGCCCGAAGACATACAAAGAAAAATTAGTTTCTGCTGTGTTACTTAAGTGTGTAACTGCTATCGAACTGTAGCAAACAAAGTGGTCTGAGCAAGTGTGTATAAAAAAAGTAGGATTAATAGTGGTAGGCTCTTAAAAGATCAAAACTTGACAAGACAAAATTGGTTATTTGACAGTTACAGAATTGGCAATTAAAAAGAACACAGTAAGTATCCTATTTCTGAAGACAGGAACATGCACTGCTGTTTGATTAAAACTGGCTGGTAGACTTTACACTTCATTCAGCCTTTGCCACTCGGTATAGAAAGGTCCACAAAAGAAATAGCTGTCCACTGAAGTTTGAAGGGTGATGCAAGAAGATGGAAGAAAAATTGTTTATAGTGAAACAAGAGGTCAGTGGAAGCTAAGTGGTTTTATCATGAAACAAAAAGAAGTTAAATATCAGGAAAAAATTACCAGACAGGGTCTTACCAAGCTGTAAATAAATCTTCTTTCTATCAAGGTGATAACTGTTTGCTTATAACGTAGAATTATTCTGGTTGGTTTATGCTGTGATGGAACATCATGAGCTTTATCTAATTTGTTTTTTGCCTTTCTCTCCCTGATGTGCTGAGCCGTGGATTGTATTGTCCAAAGGAGACTGTTTGGATGTTTCAGTGTTATGTTTTATTTCTTTATTAATTCTAAACTACCTTTATTCTTCATTCCTGTAGATATAGTAGGCATCCACTACAACATCTTTTTTTTCCAGCCACTTGATACTGACCCAGAATCTGTCAACCACACCATTGCTCACTGTGAGGGCTGTGCAGTCACACCTGTCCCTCACCTGAGCTGAGGTGTGACCTGGCCTCTGACAGCCTGCAGTTCTCCATCCCAGAACTCCAATCCTGCCACTTAAGCTTAGTGGAAAAGAGCACAAAATGTTGGTAGCAAGAACAGAATAGCTCTGCCTATCTCAAGACCTGGGCTTGAGAGCTGGTTAAGGTAGAAATTATTTTCTCTCTTAGTTATGTTTCCTGAGGAAATTATTGGGAAATCACTGAGTGAATAAGCATAATAGACATCTTCACTGCAGCTTATCAGAAAAAACAAACAAACAAAAAACCCAACAAAACCCACTCCTATTTGTGCTTATATCTTTCTGAAAGGAATTTTCCTCTTTTTGGTGAGACAGGGATGGCCACACTACTTTTCAGGAGCTGTTGCAGGAAGGCATGCTGGTGAAATTGAAGTGTTATTTGTCTGATGTAACATCTTCAGTGATCTTCATTTTCTGTTTTTATAAATTCCAGAAAATTTTTTTCATGACCAATGAATGTTGTGAGCCCAACACAATGCTGGTCTTAATCATTAAATATTTCAAGTTCTGTTACATGGACATATAAATTCAGTGACAATTTACATATTAGTAGTCATTTTAACATTTTTTCAATCACAGGTGAAAGAAGTCTCACTTCTGAAACAAATCCATGTCTCTTGCTGTTTATTTGGTTTGTATAAGATGAAAAGTCATAAAAATTAAACAGTTCTAAAGCGTTGTTCAGATTTTTTTTTGTCATAGATTATTATTAAAGGAAATTTGAATTATGTTGCCTCTCCAAGTCAGTCGTTCCTAAAATATTCCTATCTGAATCTGGCTGGGATTTTCAAGTATAACTTCAAGAACGATAGTTTCCGGGTCTGAAGTACCCCAAATGAGTCAGAAAAAAAGAACTGAGTACTACACGGTATTCTTGTAATTTCCCTCTCCCCTTTTTGGGTTGTATTTTGTGTTGGTATTTTGGTCTTTTTTTCTATATCCTAGCAATCAGTAACAACTTCAAATAACTTCGTTTAAGTGTCAGCTTGTAAAAAAATGTAGTAGTAATTTTAATTAACTTTTTGAAATAGAGATCTGAATTAACATAAGTTTTTTTACATGGGGTATAACTGAGCCATTGACTTGCTAGCTGTCAGGATGCTCTTTCTAATTTTCAGGAAAAAAAGCTTAAAAATAACATGCCTTAGGTTAATTCCAAGTCAAAGCAAATTTCAAAAGCCTGGCTTTTTCTTGAAGCAAAGTTGCTGAGGTTTTACCACCCATTGCCAGAAATCATTCTAATAGTGTAACTGCAGCATTCTGATTACTGTATATATTTCCACATGACTTTTAGGGAATGCAGTCACATAAAAACGTTGACATTCCTTTTAAATAACTGAGAAACGGTATTTAGACTAATTATACTCTTTAAATAAAGATGACATGCAAAGTCAGATTATATACAACAATAAATGTACAGTAGACTAAAGTTTTTATTGTCTCTGTTTTGAGAGGACCTGCTACAAAAATTATGAAGTCTATTTTTTGTTCTAAAGGAATTAGACCCAATACCTTTCTGGGTTATCCAGGGATGAAGAAGATTTCTTTGGTTTAAGCTGGCATTGCCCTGCAGGAGACCTGCAGGATGGCTTGCACAGGTTCTGATGCTGTTCTCCTGTGTAACAGGCTACAGCTGCCACATCCCGGGAGAGCTCGAGTTTTGGAGTTACTACAAAGGTAGAATAAGACAAATTGCAATAGCAGGCAGAGTACTGACTCTCTTCCTAAGCAAGCCTTTTGGGTTAGGGGGGGAGTTTGTCGGACATTTGCCCTGAGGGACTGGTATGAACAGCAGGGAAAAGTTGGTCCATCCAGTTTCACAGTTCCTTCCAGGAATTCTCTTTTTGCTGCAGAAGCTTGGCTTGACTGTTTATTGCCCGTCATTTTCCTTCCTGTTCTTGTATCCATTTGAGCAGACCCTTAATCCTTCTGATTTGATAGTTTTCACAACAGGGATTAAAGCACCACTGATTGATAGAAAGCTAATCCTGGGCAATGGCTATTTATCTGTCCCTGAATTTGGGATGCTGTCTTGAGGTCCTAGGGATCACCTGCTGTTGTTGGTAAATCAGTGCAGGCTGTGCTTCAAAGCTCACATCCCATCTGCAGAGAACTTGGTGTTGTGCTGAACAGACTGTGTGCGTCTGATTCTTGGAATTGACTGTGACAGCAAGATCATTTTGGCAGATGGTTGCTGTGGCACATGTATAGGTGTATTTGAAGGATGATGGTGTTATTCTATTTCCTGATGATCATACCTTTGTTTATGGAAAAGACTTCCCTTTTGCCTGGGTTTTTATTTAACAGATATGCAAATATATGAATTGTAAAGTCATTCCTTGGTTGGTTTTTTTTTTTTTTTTCATTTCCTTTAATCTAAGGTAACTTCTGCATACCAAGCATGTCCTTTGGCAAGTAAATGAATGTAAAATGAGGAAATGTAAAAGGTTTGCCATATTTCCTTTTTCATCAGCTTCTGAAATTTCCTCCTACAGACTATTTTATTTCATTTTGTTTCTTATAAGGCTGCATCCCCTTGAGATATTGTTTAAGCAGCAACTCATGTCTGTCCTCACTTGCGTGTGCCCTCGGCAAACAGACGCAATTGCTGAGTAACAGGCATCAGAACTCTGAGTGTCAGTGTTTGGTTTTCAGGCTTTCAGCAAGATTGCAAAGGGAACACAAAGCTCCGCTGGGAAGCTGAGCATCAGTATTTCATTTAGTGGTACAGTTAGATTGTGAAGCACAGTATGTGAAAGGGTGTTTTTTTCAGAAAACTCACTGATGTGGAAAGAGAATTCTGAATTTTCTCTATTACCAAGTCAAATGTGTAAAGGCTGTTTGAAGATTACAGACAAATTCTCAAATGTGAATTTCAGATTAACTTTTTTTTCCCCTTAATTTTATAAAAAGTACTTTGGTAAAGGAGGTGAGATAAATAAGAAAGTTGCCTTTTCCAGGAAGTTCCTTCTCTTTTATAATGTTGCTCAGTCATGAAGTTTTCTCACGCTTAAGGGAGGAAGGTAAGCTTTTCACTGTACAGACAGAGTTGTTTTCTTGTTTTTTTTATACTAATATTAATCAGCTGAATTTCAGTTTAATACAATAGGCATTTAAGATAAAAACAGTGTATCTGAAAGGAAGTTTTGATCTCAATGAGACCGACCACTGGATGAGTGCCTGCTGCAGGTACGTTATTAACCCTTGTTTAGGGAGTATTTACTGAATAGTGACATTACTCTGTCAGAGTTATGAATAGGTCTGTGCCATGAGAATTTTTTCTACACAAAATTGATTATATGTCATATAGGTGTAGATAGAAGATAGTAAGTAAATGGCATTACACTGAATAGTGTAACAGTGACTATTGCTATGAGTGCCTTGAGGGATATTACATTCATCCTGTTTCAGCCATGGTTTGCTCAGTTTCATCTTTTAAATCTCTGGGATTTCTTATTCTCATTCCACTGGGGTAAGACAATGTCCTAGAACTTCATAAACCGCGTCTGGGATATAAGTTATTGTTTTACCTAGTCTCTCTCTCTCTCTCTGTCTCTTCCCTCACCTCTAGCCTGGAATTCCTGCTATTAGGAATTCATATGCATATGTTAGCATATAAGCGTTATAGGAATTATTTTACATCATTTATAATAAGATAGGAAATGTAGCTTTTTTTTTCAAAGATACAAAACATATCATGCATCTCTTTTGTGCTTAGGTTTCTGGGTTTAAAATCCATACACAGGTCTTTTTAATTCTCTCATGAATTACCACTCTCAGTAGTGATATTTCAAAGAGGATTATAGGGAAAAAAGGTATCTTATTTCCTTAGGGAACATGTACCTTCTGGTTTTGTTTCTGTGAGCAAACTGTACTCCCTGGCACAAGGGTAGAAACTACTCCTCTGTGATCACTCACATACTACACAGTAACCCAGAATATCCCTGTTACCATTTCCTCACATTCTTCTTCATTCACTTTTTTATGTATGAAAGTTTTTGGGATCAGTGGGTGTTACAATTTGAATAGATTTCTAGAAACTAGAGCATGATATATTGCAATTGACAGCTTCATGAGAACAGTAATTGTTGTGGATGCTGGAGAAAACATAATTTTTCAGTAAGAATATGATCTTAACATGCGTGATCCAAAACACGTTTATGCCAGAGAATTCACGAGCACTTTTCCATACCAGTTACTGCAGCAGGGGTGCAAAGAGGCCTCAATCCCTGCCGAGCACTGCACAGGGATGGGGTTGATCTGCAAGAGGGCAGGGCAGCAACACCAGATGAAAAAACTGTCCTCAGCACATCAGAGGCTCTGGCTCAGAAAGAGGGCCTGAGGGAAGTGCATTTTGGATGCCTGGTTTGTCTCATGGGGCAGGAGACATCGTGTCCTTACCTGTGGCAGACTGGAGGCTGTGGTTGTAGGATTTGGCAGCAGGAGGTGAGCAGCCTGTACCATCCAGGGAAGAGAAGCAGGACATCATCAGTGCATCACAGAGGGATGTGAAGGGTGATGGCAGAGGCTTCAGTGAGTGCACTGGCAGCAAAAGGAAAACTAAAGAAAATGTAGTCCCACTTTCAGTGGGGTGGGAAACCTGATGACCAAGGGCACACAAATGTTTGAGGTGCTGAATGCCTCTCCCACCTCATTTTTCACTAACACTGTCTGCCTTTTGGACTCTGAGTCCCCAGGCCTAACTACTAACAGAGTACCCTACTGACAGAGTGAAAAATTGCTCACTACAGAAGGAGATCACATTAGGGGCATTAACCCATGCAACAGTGCAGGCTGGGGCTAACCAGTAAAAAAACAGCTTTTCAGAAAGGGATATGAAGGACCCTGTCAACAGTAAGTAGAAGATGAGCCAGCAGTGTGTCTTTGCAGAAAAAAAAAAAAAAAAAAACCAAGAAAAAAAGAGTGGCTGCCTCCTGGATCCTGTTAACAGGGGTGTAACCAGGTGGTCCACAGAAGTGATTCTTCCTCTCTGTTGTTTTTCTGGATTGCTGCATTCAGTTTTGAGCTTCCCAATACAAAAAAGATGTGGCCATACTTGAGGGAGTCCAGTGCAGGACCACCAAGGTACTTGGGGGATGTAGCACTTGATTTACAAGGAGAAGCTGTTAGCGCTGAACTTGCTCAGCCTCAGGTGGAGGTGGCTAATATATATAAAATTACATATTTATGTAGAAAACTATGAAGAAATCTACAAAGTTGCTTTATATGCAGAGTACAAATAGTGAATGTTAATCCCCAGGGAATGCAAAGTAATTTTTTTTTCTAAAAGTGATGCTTCTTTCTCTGAGCTTGATGCAGATAGATGTGAGAAATAATGAGTGTGTGTATTGGGTTTATGTGGCATGGGTTTGGTAGCAGAGGAGTTACTGGATGGGTTCCAAAAGGGTCAGTTTAAATTGGACATAAGGAAGAATTTTTTACAATGAGAGTGGTAAAACACTGGAACAGGTTGCTCAGAGAGGTGTTGGAAGCCCCATGCCTGGAAGCATTCAGCATAAGGCTTTACAGCGCTCTGAGCATCCTGATCTCGTTAGAGACACCCCTGCTCATTGCACAGGGGTTGGACTAGATGGTCTTTAAATGTCTCTTTCAACCCAAGCCATTTGATGATTTTATGAAGGAATGGGAGGAAGATGTTTTAAGAGCTGGATTTATATCTTATTATCCTAATCTGATTTGATTAATAATAAATTAAACCAATTTTCCCTAGTCGAGTCTGTTTTACCCGTAATGGTAACTGGTGAGTGATCTCTCCCTGTCCTTACCTTCATCCATGAGCCTTTTGTTTTACCTTCTCCCTGCAGCCAGCTGAGGAGGGCACCTGGCGTCCAGCCAGGGTCAACCCACCGCAGTGTGCACAAACAAATTGGAGTTTTTTTCCAGAATGGAATAAAATATGGGGTTGGTTTGTTTGTTTTTAATGTGTGTTCGTTTTGTTCTGATTGAATCTGAAGAGAATCTGGGAGGACTGTTTTCAGATGGCAGCAGTCCTGTTTAAACTGAACTTATCCTGCTTCTCCTGCCCACTGGCAGCAGGGTTCATACAAAAGAGGACATTGTCAGTACCTTTGGGTGTGTTCTATGAATGCCTTTCAGAAACCTCTCGTATGTGCAGTTGCTGCAAAAGCTGCTGTGGGGGTAAAACAGTTACTTCAAGCCAGGTTTCCACAATAACTCTCTTTTACATTTAATTTATTTTTTTTTCATTAAAATGTGACTTTGTCTCTTAAGTAGTAGTTACCATTTATTATGAACAATAGACTGACAGTCAGTTTTCATTTGTTGCAATCTGGTGTGTTGGTTTTGACAGTGTCATTTCCAAGATTGCCTGTGGTGCTATGAAGTGTTCTTCAGCACCTTTTTCAGCTTTGGGTGGTGTAACTTATGTGGCTGGGCTGCATGGTCGAGCAAAGCCTTCAGCTTTCTGAGATATTTGAGCCCTGTTTCCAAGTGTATTCCTGAATTTTATGAACATGTGAGACCTTGGGTTATTTTATGAACTGTTTTCTGAGGAATTATCTCTCAGCCACATGTTTGTGTCACATTTAGTGGATCATCAACACCAATGACAACAACATATCAAAAATTTCTGGATATGAGAGTGACTTTGATGTGATTAGCAGTGAAGTCAAGTACTTGCAGTGTCCTGTGTCAGCAATTTATAAAGTGTTTGATAAGTAATCTTGACTTAAGAGCTATAAAAGCAATTCCAGGGTATAAACCTGGGACTGGATGGCATACTTTGGAATGACGGTAGGAGAAGAGGCATATCTGATCTCTGCAGAAACTTAAATAGGAGCACATGACTTTCCTGCAGTATTTAAGATCTGCCTGATATATTGACTTACTGACAAGAGTGTACTCTGTCTTCTGAGAGCATATCTAAGCCCTGAATTCTTCTTTAAGTTTAGAGAATCTCATTCTAGATTGGAAAGGTTTTTAGTTTTGTTTTGTTTTGTTTTAATTTCTTATATATTTGCTCTATTACCTCTATTACTGTATGATCACTTCTATTTCTTCTTTGGTGCCTAGTGTCTTGGTTTTAGAGACAAAGTTTTCGGGAGGAGGCCCCCCGGGATAGGGTACCTCCTACCGAAAGGAAGAAAGGGTTTCCCCTCTTCCCTCCACAAGGAAACAAATTAACTACAGCAGGTGAAAGTGACCAAAAAAAAAAAAGAATTAACTATTGATTAACACAAAAAACTAAACTATTTGTTAACACAAAGTACAATTGGGAAAAGCGAAGAGGGGAAAACGAAAAGGG